>JAQZBX010043230.1:0-21736 GCA_029593785.1 Cabassous unicinctus | reverse complement strand
TCTTTTATGGCTTTGTTATAGCGATAGTCCGTTTGGAGTTTATTTAGATGCATGGTGTGAGTACACGTGTCAGAATTTATTTATAACCAATTATTCCAGCAGAATTTATTGAAGAATCCAGTGAATTAAAATACATTCCTATATTACACTAAAGGATAATTTATAGTTCAGTTCTATTTCTGCAGTTTTGTCTATTCCATTGAACTCTTTATCTAGTCTTTTGGTCATTATAAACTATTTGAATGATTGTAGCCGTATAGTATGTTTTAATATACAGCAGTGGTATCCCCTTTCATTGCTTTTCTTTTTCAATGACCTTTAATTTTCTTACCCATATATACGTCCATATGCAGTTTAATAAACTTTAAGTTTGCAAAACAGTATTGTTAGACTTCTTATTGGAATTTCATTAGATTTGCTAAATAATTTGGGGTGAATTGACATCTTTACAATACATATAATGACTTTCCTATCTATGAATATTATATGATTCTTATTTTATTTATATTTATATAAACATCTACCTGACAAAGATATATTTTTATCACATTTATTTCAATGTATTTTTTTATGTTGCATGATTATTCTGAACAGTGTTTTCATTATTGTTGATATATAGGAATAATATTAATTTTTGTACATTTATTTTGCAACTGGCGATCTAAATAGACACCATAGTTCACATTATTTTGCAGTTTAATTTTTTGAGAGAGAGGTGGACAAGAAAATCTTATCTGAAGACAATAATAATTTTGTCTCTTCTCCCCAGTACATCCTTTTTCCAAATAATGATGAACAACAGGAATGAAAGAGGTATCCTTGCTTTGGCCACTGCAAAGCATCAACAACACTGAAATAAAACAGACCACTGACTCTCCATTTTGAGTGCATGTGCCTTGTGAAGTTTTTTTTTTTTAAAATACACGTGCTTGGTTCCCATTGAGGACCGTATGAGCTCTCATATTTCAAGCATTTCTTGTAATCCTTCCTTTTACCTTTCTTTATCTCTAAATTATATATTTTTACTTAGGATTTTGCATGTACAAGTTCCCGGGTTCAAACCTAGGTACTTCCTAAAAGAAAGAAATCTAAAAATATAATCTGGGATTTTAAAGTCAGATAATAATAATGAAGATGATAATTTATAATACTTAGTTTTCCAATACCATTTTGTTTTTTATGTTTGGTTTAACAATCTTATTTACACTTATATGGATATAATGCTATTTTTATATCACGAGCTCCCAGTATTGATTTCTGTATTCATGTCCCCATTGGGTTCAGTATTCCTTAGTATACTTTGTTTAGAAAGATTGAGAGGGTAGTCTTCCTTCTGAATTCTTCATATTGGAGAATATTGTCCTGTTGCTTTTTGCACATGAAACTGACTTGTCTGGGTTTAACATTCTTAGTTCACAGCTTTGTCTCCTTAGAACTCTGTCCATTGCGTTACTGTCATTTGGTACATTGTGCTACAGTGTCAATGTCTGAGGACAGCTTCCATGTTGTTTATTTATATGTATTTTCCCCTTGATACTAAAACTTTATCATATTCCTTTCCATTATGTTTGAAATGTAATTCACTAGGTTCAAGTTGAAGAGTCTGTCGCCTTTCTTTTTCCCAGATTCTTAGTAAGCTTTTTACTACAAATAATTAAGTTTTTCTTCAGATTAATTGTCTTTTGTTTTTACAGTCATTCTATTAGGTTTCTCTTTTTGTGAGATGTAAGTTCGCTGTAGGTGTTTTCTTCATTTTTGTTTAATATATACGTTAGTTTTATTTCTTGTTTTTAAAATAAAATCTATTTGATCTTTGACTTGCACTCAGGAAAGGGCCTAGGTTTGTCTTCCAAAATCATGAATTGCATTTTCTGTGCTGTCAATTGGACTCTTTACTGCTTTTAACGAAGATTTTAATTCTGCTGTTTCATTTTTAGTTTCTCTGTAATCCTTCCTATTTCCCCATCTTGTTTTCCTCCTTACTTTTTATCTAGTTTCCTTTGAAATCTTAGTCTTTGTCATCATTCAGTTTTTCTTCTCCTGTTCCTCATGCAGTATGTTTTATGGATTATTTTTGAGAACACAAAGCAAATACTTTTAGGAATTTCTTTAGTTTTCCACAGTAGATGCTTTTCATGAATGTGCCTTTTCTCCACACCCTGAAAAGATTTCTCCCTTTGTTTTTTCTGCAGTACACTTTAATAGACTCCCTGTTGGATTCTTTTTTATTACTCATCCTTAACAAGAAGGGAGACTAGAAGATAGCATATTCTCCTGCTCCCCATTCCTGTTTATCGTGGTACTCCAATGGTATTTTCCCCTTAGATGTCAAGTCATTTGAAATGCCCGCCCTCTTTCAGTGGCTGACAGACATTTAGCTGATGTAGTCCATTGCACTGAGGACTGGTAACCTGCTCCTTACCTAAATATAGTGAGAAGTACATGTATGTGGATAAATTTAAAGTTGTCTACATTTCTTCCTTTTTCTAACACTATACATGAAAAACATATTCCCCTCAAGTCCGTGGGTCTTCTTCCCACCTCTTTCTACTATAATTTTGATATTCCATAATGTATGCATTAGTGCCTGGCCAGCTACATTTTTGGTCAAGTAGCCGCTGAATGGATACAGAAAGCAACTCTCTGATGGGGTAAAATGGAAGAACGAAACTGTCCTGGCAACTGCCATGTCCATCTCCAGTTGGTGACCATCTTGTGTCTCTTACGTGTGTGTCACTGAGAGCAAGTGCCTTCTGTTATTCCTGCCTGACTCTGTGTTTGGCTCCTGGCCCACAGATCCAGGACTTGCTCATCTAGAAGGTGGTGACCAGTGTTTCTAGTTTTCATTATAATTGAAAATTTTCATTTCCTTGAGTGCTTGCTTGAGTATTTCAGAAGAGATTTGGTACATGGGATAAGGCAGGTATTGCTAGCTAGCTACTATTATAATCCGGAAGTCTAGCTAGTGTGAACTTAAGTAACATAAAATGAACTTATCTTGAAACAGAAATGTTTACTCTAATATATACAGAACAGTTTCCTGCATAGGAATTTCCTCACGCCAGGGACACATGTTCTGGAGCATGAGAAATCAGGAACAAGGTGACCTTAAGGAAATAGACTAATGGGCTCCAGAGTCCATGAGTTCAGGATTCTACTTACAACACTGACACAGAAAAGTAGGGGGATAATTCTAAACTCCTGCACTTGGTCTTGGTTAAATTTAAAAATTACAGAGGGTGGCGAGAGGGGGATAATGAATAGCAGTGAATTCTGTGTAACTGGCAGATATTAGGCCTTCAAAACTATTTGATTGAATCGAGAGCATACTCTAAATAATGACATCAAACTATAACAGATTTGGCTAGTGAACAACAGATTTTCTGCTTTATCCTACATATTCAGGCCCCCCAATAGAAAGAATTTTAATAATAGAGGCTGATATATACATTTGTGTCTCCTACTGAGCCCAGTACAGTTCCATTCACAGAGATGGTCAACAAATGTTGAACAAATATTTAAGTGATCAAATGCCTATCAGTGGTATTTTAGAAAATACTTAATGTTTAGGTCTTTATAAAAAGCACAGATTACTTTACCGTAATTACCAAGCAAGTTTAGTGGAAGCAGGGGCAGAATAGAGAGATTTTCCCTTTATCAGGACACACAAGAAATAAAATCAAAATTACTACCTAGGAAGTCATTCCTAATTTTTAAAGAATCAAGAAATGTCAAAAGAAGGCCCTTAAAGCAACATATTTACCATGTAGTTTTCTATTTCTGTGTTGATTCAGATTTCAAAGAAGCATATTTTAAAAACAACCAAACAGGAGCCACTGGGTTTGTAATGAGTGTGGAGGTGAACATCTGTTAAATGAATTTTAACATTCGCCTTTTCGTATTTAGAAAATGTGTTAAACAGCTTTCTGTTTTAGATTGGCTTCTTCCTCTGTCTTTTGTGGGGCACATGAGAAAGTCAGGAAAGAGTCAAGAATGCTAGCCTGAAGAAGACCTTATAAGCACACAGTTTAATTTGCTCCTTTTACAGACAAAAAGAATGAGACTCAGATTTTGTTGGAAATAGAAACAGAATAGAAATAGAAACAAAATCTCTTTATATTTGGCTTGATGGTTTTTCCCTACTCTAGGATAATGTCCTAGGTGCAGACGATTGGCAGAAGAAGGAAATTTGTATGATTTTCTGATTTTTAAAATGATATTTTTTCGACTATTTTAAATGTCTACAAAGTTTTAAATTTGGTTAATCTTCTTGAAATGCTTGGTACCATCAAGTACTCATAATTAGTGCAAAAGTGAAAAAAAAACATTTAGAAGGATGTTTCACTGAGTCAACCACACACAGATCAATCTTTAAACCTTGCTATGTCCTTGGAATAAATTTTTGTAATTTATTTTCCATATTTCCTCAGTTCAGTTATTCCGTTATTCTTGTGTGGGATGTGATCTTATCTTGAAGAAGCAGTGAGAGAGATTGATAATCTGTATAAATATATTTTTTTAAATTTTTGCTGCTTTTTGAGGGGTGCAGGAAAGTCCGTTGTGCCCTGTTAACTGAGAGCTATTTGAAATAAATATTATCCATATCATATGTAGCATAATCCTTTCTTAAAGCAAAGATGAGTAATAGAAGTAAAGTCTTCTTTATTCTCCAAGCCGGGAACTCATTGGCAAAGAGAACACATTTATCTTTTAGGTTTGAGCTGAAAACCATCCTTTAGAGTTCAAAGCCTCCTCACCCCCTTGAAGGCAGGGTTTTGAGGAAGGTGGTTGTGGACAATGGCTTAGAGTCTGGGCACTGAGATAAATTATTTTCCCTAAATTAATAATTCTGTGTGAAGCTCTTCACACCATGCCTGGCACATAGTGAGTGCCTTACAGCTCGTAGCTGTGTGTGGTCACCCCGAAGGCAGTTCAACATACATTGCTTGCTCATCACCTCCCAGGCTCATGGCAAGTGGGTGGGACCATATGATGTGTGTTGCTTTTGGGTCAATGATTGACTTGTTGGCTTAAGACCTTGCAGAGCTCTGTTTTACCTCCGCAGAGAAACTGGCAATGTTCTAGATGGCTGCTGCTCCACCAGCCTGGGGTCAGGAGAGCTCCCTGCACATAGACAGGAGACACATGTCATGAGCAAGAAATAAAGCTTCCTTGTTTTTTTGCATGGAGATAGCTGAGTCATCTGTTATTATCATAGCAGTAACTTAGCTTATCCTGACTGATACACGATATTTTCAAGATGGTCTTACCTAATCAATGGCTATTCAGACAGGAAAGCAATGATCCCCTTTTGGATGGTGGATTCCCAGTTACTCCATTAGTCAGTGTGGTAGGAAGAAGTGCTTCCCAAACACATCCATGTCCTAATCCTTGGAATCTGTGACTATTTTGCACTGCATGGCAAAAAGAACTTTGCAGATGTGATCAAGTTTATGGACCTTAAAATAGGGAGATTATTCTAGATTATCTTGAGCAATTGGAGAGATGAGGCCAAAGGGGAGGTCGGAGAGATTCAAAAGTCATGAAAGGTTCCAGCCACCATACTGGATTTGAAGATGAAGGAGGCAATGAGCAAGGGAAGCAAGTGGCCTCTAGAAGATAAGAATACTCCGGGCCAATAATCAGGAATAAAATGCAGCCTTTGGTCCTACCCACAAACAAAGAATTGAATTCTGCCAACTCTAGATAAGCTTGGACGTGGATTCTCCCCCAGAGTCTCCAGATAGTGCCCATGCCAGCCAGCAGCTTGACTTCAGCCCTTTGAGACCCAGAGCAAAGAAACTAGTTAAGCCCACCCAGACTTCTGGCCTACAGAAACTCGGATAATCAGTCTGTGTTATTTTAAGACACCAAGTTCATGGTAATTTTTTATGGCCTCATTAGAAACAGCAATGCTTCAATATGTGTTCTTCAACTGTAACAAATGTACCACACTAATGTAAGATGTTATTAATAGGGGAAAATGTGAGAGGGGGAGGGGATGGGGTGTATGGGAATCCCCTATTTTTGATGTAACTTTTCTGTAATCTAAAAACTTCTTTAAAAATAAAGTTAAAAAAAAATGAATACAGCCAGGTATCAGTCAGATATGATTTCTGCCTCAGTTTCCCTGCCTGACACTAGCTAATCCCTGGCTTCTCTTTAACCAGATTGGTTTCACCAAATCTCTGTCCTAAGCAGTCCTGACTCCCACCATTCATGGTGGTAGTTCATGGTGTCAAAATTCCAACATGCCTTGAGCCTGCCCCAGAGATGCAGAGAAGGATGTTACATTTAAACTAAGCCACCTAAAGCTCTGTAAGTGCACACGGCATTCAAATAAGCAAGCGGTGAATTGAGTCCATTCAGAGGATGTGAAAGTGGTGCAGTTCCTTATTGCTTTGTACACGTCTAAGGTAAACGTGCTCCATGTTCTTGCTTCTTCTTAGTTTACTGCCTAGAGGCAGTGAGAGAATCTGAGTCAGGAGACCGGGAGGGGGTAGGGACCCAGCACAGGCTTTATTCCAAACTCTGGCCAACCCTTTCCTTCACATGATACACATAGCTGATTTCTTTTCATCCTTTAGATCTAAGCTTGAATTTCCGAGTCCTCTAATATGAGTCATCCTTCTTGTTTTTGTTGATGTTCAGCACTTTGTTTTCTTTTTAGTACTAATATTAACGCCAATAATAGTTATATTAGCAAACATGTATTGAAAGTCTATTATGTCTTAGACACCATTCTAAAAACTTTTATATATAATCTCATTTAATCCTCACAATAACTCCTTGATACCTGGGATTGGAAATCTTTTTGTATAATATTAATCTTTCCAAGTTTGTGCTTACTCCTCCACTTTTTCTCTCCTCTTCCTTAACTGATTATTTTGAAGGCAGAGTTTTAGAATAGTGCAAGAGAAATAACTCCCTAAAAACACAATATGGACACATACCTCTGTACCTACAGGCCTCTTGCTTTGTCAGAGAACAGCACAGTAGAAACCATTCGTCATCACCATCAACTGACCAGGTGGCTGGTCAGTTGCCTGCACTTTTTGCCTGGAAGGTTTCTTTTCCCTCATGAGTTTCCTTGATGATTATTACAAGCCTCTCAGGTTTTCTGTATCCCTTTCACACCATAGCTCATCCACAGAGACCCCTTTTCTGGATCCTCTTGCCACACAGAGTTAGACTGTCTTTTCCAAAAGAAATTTGGACCAGACCCAACCTACATACCATGGCAGGCCTGCTTTACCCCTCCTGCCCTAGTGCATGGCAGCTTCTTGATAGGTCAGCACCAGTGATGGCTCAAGCCTTTGCCATGATTCTGAAGCACAGGCTCCAGCCACCGGCCTCGGGTCCTAACATCTCCTGAGGTCTCAGTCTCCCCTGGGGCAAAATCCCTACCATGGTCCAGAGATGCAGAACTCCAGGGTCCAGGTGCAACTGGACTGGGCCAAGGGGGTTCTGGCTTCCCTTCTACCCTGCCTGGCTTCCGTTTTCTCCTCACTCACGCTTCTCTGGCATTGTACTCACAATAAAGCTTTAGCACCTAAGTTTTGTTTCAGGCTCTGACAAACTGAGATAGAACTTACTAAGACTAAGAAAGACCAAAACGGAATACTTAAACATAAGTATTATGTAACTTAATGTTACATAATTATAACTTAAATGTAAACATGAACATATATAAGTTATTTATATACGTAGCTTATATGCTGTATACGCATATGACATAAGTAAATTTCCAAAGGGATTACTTGATGGCATAAAACTATATTCTTGTGCCTGGTAAGGATGTAGTCCTCACATGCCTTGGAATTTCCTCCTCCTAATCTCTGGTGATGGGCATCCTATCACCTCTACCTCTTGGGAGCCACTTTCCATGTGTCTGGATCTTCTACGGTCCCATGCAAAACATGCTTTTAAACCTCCTCGGGTGTTTTTGGCTTCTTGCCCTCACTTCTGTTCTGTGGGAAGAATTCTTTTATAGGCCATTGGTAAGAGTTTTGATTGACACAAAGGATGACCTCACTTTCAGATAAGGCCCCTGTTTATGGTTACTGTACTTACTAAGGTTGACATATAGTATTCCCTGTAGCAGGATTTAACAATGCCACTCTTCTTTGAGGAGTTTTCCAGCAGAAAGGTATTTTTGTTTTTCAAATGAGCTTCTCTGAATGAGTTACAACAAGGTAGGAAAGCAACTCTTGAGAAGGAAGAAAACAACTCTATGATCAGTGTCTAAGAGAATCATGAGCTAAAAAAACCTTTCTTTCCTCATTCAATTATTAATGTATTCATGCAACAATTATTTACTGTGTCTAACTATTATGTGGCAAATAGATGCTATATATCCTTTTGACAATAAGGAGCCATTTAAAGTTTAAAAGCAGGGGCAGTACATGATCAGATTTTCTTCTTTTTGAAGATGTATTTGGCAGCTGTATAAGAGATGGAGGGGAGGGCAGCAATGTTGCTTGCAGGAAGAATACTAAGAAGATTATTGCAAAAACGTAAATGAAAGATGAAGGTTTGAAGTAAAGCAGTGGAAGTAGAGATGATAAAGTTGAACTGACAGGACTTGGTGGCCAGTTGGATGTGTGTGTTATTCCTTCCTGGGCACTGGATTTTGAGCTGAGCATTCTCATTCCGGATACGTCAATCCAACAGTTCATTTTCTTGTGATCCACCTTACCTCGACTGCTGAGGTTAAAAAGCCCCAAGCCAAAATGAGGGATCTGGCACTCATTTGGGCTGTGTCTTAAAGGTCACAGCCAGAGGGTTGAACTTTAGAAGGAAATATTGCCATCAGTAGAGTAAGTTGAAAGAGTTTTGCCCACTGTAAAGACGGGACCCAAATTATGGAGTAGCAAGAGAAACATCTCTGATCTTTGTCAACAGGAAATTTTTACTCTTCCATGGGGCATCCAACCTGCAAGTGATCCCTCCTCTTCTGTACTCCTGATTTTATTAGACTGCTCCAATTGTACACATCAGATTCTGTACTGAATAATAGTTGTGACCCTAAGTATCTTAAATCCTCTGCTATGGTGTTAAGTTCATGGAGGTTGAGGATCATGTTGCCTTCATCTCTGAGCCTTCTTTATCATGCTGAGCTGGGCATCATGCAGAGCAGGTGCTCAGCCTCTGCTTGCTGGATAAATGCTGTTTATGGCCTTCTTGCTTTTGCTTCTGATAATCCCTGTACTTGCAGTGTTGTTCCTATTCCAGCGACTCATCAGAGATCTAATTCAGCAGCAACATCCTTAGAAAGCCTTAATTGGCATCCCTGGCCCCATGAAGAGATTTCCTCTGGGCTCTCACAGCACCATGGGCTTATCTGTGACAGTGTTTTTTATTGACATTTCAACAGGACCATAAGGTCTTTGAGTGCTGGAATCAGATTATATTCATCTTTTTTTCTCCAACACATACACATTGCCTACTTAGCACGTGGTAGGGCTCAGCAAAGGTTGAACTAAATTGAAGAGTCAGAGAAAGTGATCCTGTGATGGATTAGAAAATATGACCACAAATTCCTCCCATTCCGGTGTGCATGCCCATTCCAGTGTTATTTTGCCAATCCCCCCATCAAGAGGTAGAGTCTGTTTCCTCACCCTTTGAATTTTGGTTGGCTTTGTGAAGTACTTTGGCCAATAAAATGCAGTGGAATGACATATTGTAAAGCTAACACTAAAGGCCTGGCAGCTTCTGCCTTCATACTCTTGAGGAACTGCGCTGTGACCGCTATTTGTGTAAACAGGTCTAGCCTACTGGAAGATGAGCACCCAGAAGGAGGGAAACTGAGGTATCTCAGCCAACAGCAGCACTGATGGTCAGACATATGAGTGAAGGTCAGTCCAGCCAATACCCAGCTGAAAGCAGCCATAGGAGTGAGCAGCCAGCAGACAAACAAAGCAACCAACCTACATAATCATGAAAAATAGAAAATTGTTGATTTTAGCCACAGATTCAGGAATAGTTTGTTATGCAGCAAACCTAACTGATGCAATTACCTTGAATTTGAAGAGGAGGAGGATGTAGATAGATTGATGGACTAGACCATCTGAGATGACTGAAGTAGTAGAAAGGCAACAGCACTGACATCACTCTCCTACCAGCTGATATACACAGTTCTGGAATAAGCACAACTGAACCAGTAACATATGTTTTTTGGCAACCATGTGTTTGCCAGGATGATTGCAAGGCTGCAGGTGAGACACGTTAAACAGGATGATGATGATTATTCCTGACGGCTATCAGTAGAGTACCAATAGCGCACTCTGTAATTAATGTAGCATTTTTCAGTTCAAATGGATCTTTACCACAAAGCTTCAGTTACCAGTTGGTGTGCGGAGGTATCGACCAATAGACTTTTAAATACCCATAACTTGGATTGTCCTTATTCTCAAATAATGAAACTGTGGGAGCCACACCAGTCTCTAGATAAAGAGCATTGCAGCCAGATTTCTTTGGCCACGTAGGGCCAGAATAGAACGGTATGCAGTATTTTCAGCTGCCTGATCTGTGTTCAGGCAGGCCCCAGGGAAACAGTTGGTTCTTTACTCTCAGAAACAATTCACATCTTTAAAGCCAGTTAACAGACTGATTAGATTAACTGCCTGCAAATGAATGACAGTTCATTTTAATTTGGCAAATATTTATTAAGCACCTACTACACATCAGGATCAGTTTTAAGCTTTGGAAGCCAAATGATGAATGAGGCTGGTGATGAATGAGGGGAGAGTAAATTTGTCCTGCTTAGTTACCCTCAGTATATTAAAAATGTGCATAAATAGGTATGTGTTTCATAATCTATCTAAACCTATATACATTGACATATAAATGCCTCACTTAGGTTGGCCTTTTCCAGAATAGTTTTACATTTTGACCTATGGCTGTCCTCAACTCTAGAACCTAAACATTGGAAAGAGCCAAGCATGATGAGTTAAACAAACATCAGAGGCCACAGGAAATTAAGCTGACTTGACACTCAAGAGTGAGGGAAAGCCAGGCCTCAAAACTGCACCAAATAGAGTGAGCAGTGGGGCATAGGGTGAATTTTGAAAGCAAATTTGACTCATCTCCTAAACATAAGAACTATTACTTTAAAGAGAAAAAAAGAAGAGGAAGTATTATATTTCCTTGTGCTGCTTGGAACTGGACTGAGGCCTGGAGGATTCCCAGAGCAAACTAGAGCACTTGGCCTTCTCACGAGCAAATCCTTCCAGATCTGATTAGTTAGATAACTGTCATGGCCCTGTGTTTGCAGGAACAGTGTGGCTTGTCCATCTAGACCTACGAAGAAATTATTCAGATTGGAAAATTTTAACTTTGGAAAATCTCATCAGAGCTAGGGGCTTGAATGCTTTCCTTTTGGTAAAGAGGTCTTAGAGCTGTGTTGTGACAATGGCCGTGGTGGTCAGGGCAACCTAGTTGAGTTGTCCTGGTGATCTGCTCCCCTCCTGCCCACTGTTCAGAGTTGTCTCTCCCAGAAAGCAAAGGGAGACAAGGCTGCTGTGGCCTGATGGCAGAATTATCTCCACCTTCTCCTGGCTTGCCTTCTGTCTGTGTACTTAGGGATAATGGAGTTGATTTCCACTATGTCAGAGAGTCTAGTCCTCAACACATCATGGTTCCTTTGTAGTTGTGGCTGATGATTAAGCGGTTTTTGTCTTTTTCTAATTCTTTATTAAGTTATCCTTCTAGGCTGTTGCTTTAGGCCAACTATGCACATTCACTTTCTTCCAAGTGACTGGGCTGGTTACTAACTGGAAGGAGGCTGGGCTGGGTGGGGATGGACACAGAGAATAAGGGGAGGGAAGGAGTAAGTACATACTCATCTCTTTTCTCAGTTCTTCCCATTGCTTTCCAGCATCTCAATCACTGCTTTCACTGAGCTTTTCACAGCTCTCTTCCAGATCACTTTGAGTCCTTAACCTGGAAACACCATGCATTAACCTTAGGCACCCCTTCTATTCCCATCCTAGTTATTGTCTAGAGAAAGTAAAGAATTGACCAAAAGCATTCCTACTGAGGTGAATTAATTCAGAAAATCAATGCAGGGAGTACACAGCTGGAGAGAAATGAACTTTCTCAAAGTCCATGTCCTACATAGGCAATAGCTGCTCTCAAGTTTGCAGCAATAGTAGTTGTGGTAGATCTGCTCTTAAGTTTGCAGCAATAGTAGTTGTGGTAGATCGAGTACCCCAGTTTGGACATGTTCTTGGTCTTGGTCTGCATTCTGGTGGGAGTGGACCCATTGGAAATAAGATCTCTTCAAGATTTACTTCAGTTAAGCGGTGGCTCCACTGAATCAGGTGGGGCTTTAATCTGGATTCCTGGCACCCTTTGTAAACTGAATGAAAGTCAGATGGAGGAGTGAAGCCACCAGAACAGCCAGAAGCAGGAAGTCAGCAGAACTCTGAGGAGAAAGAAGACAATCGCCACGTGCATTGACATGAGACAGAAAAGCCAAAGAACCCCCAAGACAGCCTGCCAGCCAGAAGACACTCACCCCAGGAGGAAGCATGCCTTCCAGCCTCGAGGAACCACTTAATTCCTGTTGTTAAGCCAACCCATTGTATGGAATTTATTTTAGCAGCTAGGAAACTAAAACAGTAAAATAGTAGTTAAGGCAGTTAATTGCTAAACCAATAAACCCCAAAATAACAGTGGCTTAAGATGACAGCAGCTTAGTTCCAGCTCAAATGACAGGCCAGTGTAGGTGTTCCTGTTTGAGCAGCTCTTCTCCAGTGGTGGCTCAGGGATTCAAGCTCCTGCCATCCTGAGGCTTCACCATCCTCAAAATGTTGCTCCCAAGGTCACCCAGGATATCATCTCCATTCCAGCCAAGTGAGGGGGAAAAGAACCTGGAGGGTGGCACTTGCGAGGTGCAAATTACACACTTTACCGCAAGGGAAGCTGGGAAATGAGGCCAGCTCTGCTCAGGAAGAAGAGGGTTCGGTGATGGCAGTTGTCTCTGCCAAGGCAGGGGAGCCCACTTAGAGTAGCAGTCCCCAGGCATGGTTGATTGAGAAGGGCAGAGGTAAAATATAGTATTCGTATCTTATACCTTTTACATATTTTATGTATTGATATAATGTGTATATTTTTTTCTTTAAGAGCCCTAGATATAAATATCCCTAAATTTTGATTAAATAATTCCTCTTTGAAGAATACATTCTAGGGAAATCATCCTAAATAGAAAAATTACTATTTGTACAATAATGTTCATTAGATAATTGTATTAGCAGAGAGGAAACAAGATAAATAATCAATATTAAAGGAATGATAAGAGTAAATGGAATCAGATCTGCTTAATTGAATATTATGCAGCCATTCAAAACAAATATTATGAACACTATGAATAGCATAGAAATTTCTTATGTTTTCATGTTAAATGACAATCAAAGTAGAATTGTATGAACATATTCATTTCTTCCAGAGGTGTTTATTGAGAGCTTATTAGGTGCAGAGCACTGTGTTTGGCACGAGGGTTTCAGCGGTGATGGAGGCAAATTGTACAAGACTTCTTATAATCGGCCCCTGTGTATTACAGGAGGGATTGATTTTTTTTCTGCCAGGGTTGCTGAAAGCCCCAGGACTCTTGCTCAGCTACTCTGTCTCATCATATGTCCTGACCTCTTTATGGATTTGAGGTGCTAACCTTGTTCTCATTATTTCTCTAAGATAGTATGGAAAGGAAATTACTATATTTGGAGTTAGTGCTAAATTTGGACCCCATATGAAGGGTCCATGGCAAAATGAGAGTATAGACAAAATAATAGACTTTTCATAAAACTAAGCAAAAAAAAAAAAAAATCCTTGCTTCTGATATTATATTTTCTTTTCCTTTTGGCACTGAATTCTCTATCTTTTATGAAATGATATTGATAGAAGGTGGTATTTTTGGAATACCCCTACTTGACATACATAAACATTGCCAGTTTCTGTCAGCTTCCCCATTCTCATTTAAAAATAAATAAATTTCCTAAGTCATGATGCGCAAAAGTCAAGCACCCTCGAGCCCAGTCCTGAGTGAAAGGAAGAGGAGCGCTGGTTCTGAGGTGGCGGAGACTTGCATCTTGTAGCTGAGCACTCAGCCTTGGCTTCTCTCTTTTTTCAGAAATATTTCCATTGCAGGTTTTATTTTTAAGCCTTTGGATTATCTTGGCTTTTACTTAAATTGGGAGTCAGAATTTACTAGCCAGTGTGTGGCCCAGTCTTTAAAACCAAGGAAGCCAAGCTGCTGAGGGCTGAGGTGACCCGCCCAGAGCAATGCAGGAGGCCAGTGGTGCAGCCTGTGGCTGGATGCCCTGGAGTCAGGCCACGACCTAGGAACAGTTCCCTTCTTTCAAGTTCCTGGGCATGTTTCCTGTTACAAGGTCCTTTATTTTATTGCTCTATCCACTATGACCTCTCATATGTCAATTTTTTATTTGACATGACTGTTTTGATTTATGTAACTTGCATTTGTACATATGTAATTCATCCAGTTTACATTTCCTCACTAGTTGTGCTATTCTTTGCATGTTAGTTTCTCCCATATACTATGTATTTTCCGTGAGGATTTTGACAACCTAGATGTCCCATTGGCTCCTCAAACTCCATGTCTGAACTTAAGCTCTGTGATTATACTCCGGTTTTTTTCTGTCTTTCTGCACTACCTTGCCCTACCTGCACTATATTCATTGAACACATTTTTACTCAGTACCTGCTCCACACAACGTTCTATACTAGGTATTGGAGATATGGTGGTGAACAAGACAGACATATAGCTCCTACCTCGTGGAGGATATAGCCTTGTTGGGCTAGTGGTGTCACCCAAGTCAAAATTCCATGAATCAGTCCACAGTTTTCTACCTTTCTCTCAACTCAGTTTCCAGCTGGCATTTCTCTACCCAGCCAAAAATCTTGATTAAGATGGACATTAGATTCATTCTATTCTTCCTCTAAATATCTCTTAAATTTTCCTTTTCTTTAAGACCTGCCACCAAAACTACCACAAAAGTCTTCTAGCTGACCTTGCCTCTTGTCTTGTCTGCTATCCATCTCTGTACCATATTATGACCAGAGTGATCCTAATAAACTGTGAATCAGACCATGATATGGTTTCAGATACCATGCTTTCCCCATTGCTTACAGGATAAGGTCAAAAGGAAAAATGTCAGATCCTTTGGAATCAGGCCTCTGTCAATTTCTATACCCTTGTTTCTCAACACCCCATTCTCCCTGGGAAAAGGGAACCCTTCCAGCCTTTGCATACCATGCCAGTTCCCACCAAACTACCTGAAACCTCCTGGGTACATCCCACTGCTCTTCATCTCTGTGCCCTTGAATGGCATACTATCCCTCCCTCCTACCCTCTTGGTGAACTCCAATTCTTTAATTTTATTTTGGTTTTTATTTTTAACAAATATTAGACATGCATATAGTCTGAAAGGTTTAGTAGTTCCCCAATATTTCTACAAAGCACAGCAGTCCCTAGCCTCCCTTACCCCCATTTATCCCTCCTCAGGGGTAACCATGTTCAACTCTTCTAGCTGTCTCTTTTGGTATTTATCTTCACATTTCTAAATGAAATTGTTTAAGTGGATACATCCTGAGTGTTTAATTTTAGTCATTTATTTATTAGCTTCCTACTATGGAAAATGCAGAATTAGCATTTCTTTTCTCCTCAATGTTATAGTGCAGAGTTTTAAAGATATTTTTACATTATTTTGGCTACTTCAATATTATTCACAGATCAGACATGTGGCATAACATGATTACTTTTTCTTTCCTGAATTGATTCCCTGGAGTTAATAATTGTCTTTTTGCCCCTTCATTTCCTATGTATTTATAGCTAATTACAACCCCAACTTGTCTCCAATTATCTAATTCTCTCAGTAGTTTCAGTTGTACCAGGTATTGTGGCATTCTTCTTGAAGAATTTCTCCTTGAGCCTCTGAGGTCTTCTAATCTAGACTATTCCCAGTTTCTCCTGTGACACTGATGACTTCCAGGGATAACACCCCACCAGTTTCTTGGGGATGTTCTTTGCCTTTCTCTTGTTTTGGATCCCTTATGTAATGGCATAAAAGAAATGATATTTGGTGCCTCATCATCCTGCCTGGCCTAGTCATCAGTTTCTCTTTTGAGTGACCACCTCGACTAGCCCTTCTGTGGGCATAACTGCAACTAGCAAGGTCTGCACCTCCATATGGTTTGGAGGATAAGAGCTGCCCTTAGCTCTTCCAAACGGCCCTTGCTGCTGCTTCTCCGAATGGTCCCTTGCCATTTCTGCCCTTTGGGCCACATAACTTACTATCGGGATAGCTGCTTTCATATGGCTTGGATGATGGAAGCTTCCCTCAGCTTCTCCAAATGGTCCTTGCCACTTCTGCATTTTGCGCAGTGAAGTTGAAAACTGCCGATCCCTGGTAACCGCAGGAAAACCCTCCCCCTCCCCCTCTGGGTCACAATAAAAGCAAAAGCCTGGGACCCACATATGCCCTACCCGTGCCTCCTTTCCATGGATCCTTGCAGAAGCCTCATTCTCCCCTCTTCTCCTCCAGGCTCTTTGATTTTATAAAGCTGTCCTTTCATGCATTCTCCGCTGGCAAGCTATCTGTGTTTATACCTCATCACCAGAAAAACTTTCACACAACACCCAAAGCACCTTGTTTCTTGGATTTCACATCTCTCTCTCTACTGATTCACACCTTCTTTTTGTTGAAGCATTTCCTTCCGTATCTTGTTGATAAAGGGTACTTTAGAGGTCAATTTTTTGAGGCTTCATATGTCTACAAATAATCGTTATTTTATCCTTATTCTTGATTTATATTTTGGCTGGGTATAGAAGAGCCAACTGGAAATAATCTTCATCCAGGATTTTGAAGGCATTATTCTACTGTCTTTCCAAGTTGTTATCGAGAAGGCTGATGCTCTGATCCTTTGTGTGTGACCATGTTTCTTTTCTCTTCTGTTCTGGAACTCCATAATGCTGTATTTTGATGAAAGCCTATTTTCATTCATTATTCTGGACTCGGTGGGGTTCTTCAATTTGGAAACACATGTCCTGGAATTTTTCTGGAACTGTTTAATTGATGATTTTCTCTCCTATGTTTTCTCTGTTCTGTCTCTCTAGAACTCTTGTTATTTGGTCATTGCATCTCCTGGACCGATGCTCTAGTGTTATCTTTCCTTCCTATTTTCTGTTTCTTTGTGTTTTTTACTTTCTGGGAGATTTTCTGCACTTTAGTGCAGTAGCCCTATAGACAACCTCTGCTGAAATCTCCTGGTTTACTCAGTCTAGAGATTAAGATCTTGATTTTCTGCTGGGAGGAGGGAGAGATACTCATTAGCTTGTTTGTATTGGGAAGGGGGATCAAGGTATGTGACTGTTTCTAAAATAGACTTTTAATCAGTCAGCCTATTTTTATACCCATTTTGAGTCACAGATTTCCAAGGTATCTGGTACTAAAATTTGGGGACATTTGTTCATTTAACATCAGCTTTCTCAGATTGTTTGTATCAAATCCTATGCATCCATCTGCTTTCCAGCTTCCAAAATTGTGTTACTGCTGTCTCCTTTTCTTTTCCCTTTATCCTTGTGAGTTTATACCTATAAAGGAAATTCTTTACTGTCATTTCAGTGGGGAGTCAGAGAATTATTTGGTCTGCAATTTTTACAGGTATAAAACACAAACTAACCTCTCCTTTTGGAATCTTCTCTAATCTCTTCCCAACCACCCAACAAAACTGAGCACTCTCGCCTTGGTTTGAGTCACCCCTCGACCTTAATCATATTGTCTGGTCTGTATCCCCAACTAGACAAAACCCTCCTTGAGGGCAGGGACTGAGCCTGGTTTCATACATCCCAGCCCCTGGCACAGTGCCTGGCATTCAACCATTTATTCATTTATTAAACATTTATATATTGTGTGTTGTAGATCTATAAATATTGGGAATGCAAAGATAAATTAGACTGGCTCATGATATCGAAAGGTTTACCTCAGTATGCTAGGGTGGTGGGTGAAAACAGATAAGAAATATATACTTCAAATAACCTTTTATATATATGTATGTGTGTGTATCCACACATATACACATACATATTAAAATATATGAAAGTCTGCATAACAAATTATATTTCAAAATATTGACCCCCTTTCCACAAGTATAAGGAACTAAAGTATGCTATCTTTGCCCCATAGTAATATTTACCATCCTAGTAAATATGAAGGGACTTTTTTTGAGTCCCTGAAATGTATGTGTGTGAAATACACAAGTATTTCCTCATTAACACATAGACCACATCTTCCAAGCAGACAGACACAAGGGTGAAGTAAATCTGTCTCACCAAGGCTTTTTCTCTTTTACACAATTGTATGCTACAGGTAGGAATCATGTCTGGATCATCCTTTTTCTCCACAGTGCCCAGAAAATAGTTTCCTCAAAGTGCTCAGTACATGGTGAAGACTTTATAAATGTTGAATAAATGAACGGATGGATGAATAGATGAGGGATGGAGAGATGGATTTAAATGTGAACTAACATTCTCAAAATATGGGCAGCTTTGTGGGTATTAAATGACACGATGTGCTAGAAAACATTTAATAAACCCCAAAATAAAATGCATGAATTAATGCATTATTGTTGGATTTATTTTCTTTGTACCGCGCTTCTTTCTAAAAACATTTTTTGAGGCCCCTATCAAATCTATGTGCCAATGGGTTTTGATTACTGCAGATCTGGCATGCCAAGGTGGACAACGTTATCTAATAGAACGTATGTATCATTTGTCATTTTCTATTTCTTCTAGACCTCAAGGAGATGAAATGAGGAAATGGGCAAAAATTTCATTTAACACCCTTTTTATCTTAAAATGTTAATGTTTAATCAGAAAGAGAGGGTCTCTGGGGGGGGGATCATAATTTTATTTATTAACCATTGTTATTTTATTTTTTATGTTGTTGTATGTTTGAAATTTCTAGTTTAGTTTGTTTCCAAAATTCACCGTGTTTGAAAAAATAAAAGGGAAGTCATAAGAAACCCTAAGCAATTTTGAGTGTTTAAACTATAGACTTGAATTAACTAAATTTAGTCCGTGGTGGAGGAAATTGGGTGAAGAGCCTTATTGATTTTCATGTTCTTAAGTTTTAGAATAGTGGTTCTCAACTGGGGAAGAGGTGAGTTTTCCTCCAGGGGACGTTTGGCAATGTTTGGAGAAATATATGATTGTCACTGCTTGGAGCGGGTGGGGGTGGGGTAGTACTAGTGGCATCTAGTAGGCTGAGGGTCTCAGGATGTTGCTAAATATCTTACAGCGTATAGGTCAGGCCCCTACAGCAAAGAATTATCTGGTCCAAAATATCAATCTTGCCAAGGAGCTTGAAAAACTCGGGTCTAGATGCAGTAGAAATGACAAATGGCTCAAGAGGATCATGAATCACAGAAAAGAAAGGAAGATTTTGATGAGGAGGTTATACATAGAGCACCTGGCTTAAGGATACCTGAAGAGTTATCCGCCCACCTTTCCTTGTGAGTAACCCTTGAACGAATGAAGGAATGAGGTCAAGGCTGGTTTTGCTTGTTCATTTTTATTAAGAACTGATTTATCTACTAAATCATGTAATATAATAAGGCAAACCAGGAATGCCCTCTTCCTAGAATAAAATATTAAGTTCTTAAAAGGCAAATGTGGGGAAAGCAAAAGCAAGAGCAACATTTCTAATCATCCTTTCTGAGGAGTAGAAAAGCCACATTGTTTTGCTCCAGGCATCACATATTTTTCAAGTCTAGAAGTGATCTGATTAAACCTGCCTTTCTAGCTTGAGAAATCTGCTTTGACTTCTAAGAGATAACCTCCTTTCAGAATCACCACTGGACTTTGTCCAAGAATTTGAGTGAAATTCTTGGATCTGGAATAGGGAGGGGAAAAAAAATGACCAAATTTTACCAAAAATCTGAAGTATTAAATAAAACGATGAGTAGTGGAAGAAGGCCTCAAAGGAAACCCATCAGATAAGTAAAAGAAAGTGGGTATTGCTTTAATTGGCTTTTTAATGATTTCTTGTTTCTCTTTTCTGGCCTTTTTTTTCCCAAGGAAAAAAACCCTTAAAACAGAAAGGTTAATCTAACTATACATTTTAAGCTTTTAAAGGCTCCATTACAAGGCTTATTATGCTAAAAGAAACATACCTGGCGTACTGCAGTTTTCTAAATGTAGCAGCGATGCATGTAATGATTCACTTAAACCATCATGGTCAGAATTCTTTTACATTATTTCTATGTAAATTGGGTGCTTCACAATTACTATAATATGTGTGAAATTCCACTTATTATTTCTCTTAACATAGAAACTTTTATCACTTAACTCACTGGACAGAATATTTGAGCCATTTGCAATCATTAGAGCATTTTTGTTTGGTCAAACCCTTATGGGATTATACTTTGGAAAAGATAGAGTGAATTATAGTCATTGCAAGAAAACAGCAATTTTAAATATATAAGGGGCACCAGGAAACTTTTCATTTTAGTGCAGATTCAATATTATATTTTACTTCTTTTTCCAGCAGGGTAAGTCTTTTATCTTTAAGCATGTAATAGGAGTGTGACATACAGTGGTAGATCAATCTGACAGATAAATAGATATGTTGGGGACAGAGGGGATACATGATATAGTGGGATTTAAGGTAATAGTCCTTTCCTTTGAGATTTCTTCCTTGTGATCCTGTTGGAGGTCACAGAATGTTTACTGATTTCCCCCAAGTTCCAACATGGAACATTTATCCTGACTCTTTCCCCACCCCAACCCTCCTGAGCTCTCCTACTACCCTATCCCCAGCACGCAATTTGACAAATCTTGGGAAGCTGTTAAAGGCAGCCTCCTAGATCCAGCCTGGGAAGTGGGTTTGGAGTGACAAGCTTTCCCATGGAAATCTGATTACTCAACTGAACTTGGCTGGACCAGCTGGCCATTAATGGTCCCTCACTTTGAAGAACATCGTTTTATTTTTTCAAAGAGATCTGAGGAAGAAACAATTAGAAAAACTAGAGATATTATTACTTATGGCATTGATTTCTTTTTGTGTTGAGGAGCTCTGTTTATGAATTTGATACTTAAGAAAAATACTAAACTTACAACTTGACATGTTTTGTAAGTATCTGTTTGCCTTAGTCATTTGCACTGCTTTCTAGCAAGGAAAAATAGCAACTAAACTGAGACTTGCATATATGCAGCCTGAATAAGACAAAGTATATGTAAGATTGTTTCTAATAAATATTGATTGAGAAAATGAAATTCAGAACTTGATTAGTATCTAATTATTTAAGCACACCTACATTGTTGGACAAGGTATGTGTGTGTTTTTTAATTGTTTCATTTTAAAGTGAGGCAATTACTAAACAATATGACGTGATGTTTATTTCTCAAATTTTATTCTCCAAACTTTAACTTACAAAGGCAAATGGAGAGCTTTCAATGGAAGCAATTACCTATGAAATAAAAATTAAGTTATTCTTATTTGGATTTATCTTTTTTTTTTTCAGAAAATATATTTATATTTCCCCAGAAAATTTAAAGGAATATTGTTGTCATTTTGCTATTAATGTAATGTTACTTCACATTTTGCTATTAATATTTTTAGACATATATAGGAAGTTTGAAATATGTTATATAATACATTAACCCACTGTTAGTTGTATGTGTTATGTATTTCCGTGTGTGTGTGTGTGTGTGTGTGTG
>JAQZBX010043229.1:9513-21840 GCA_029593785.1 Cabassous unicinctus | reverse complement strand
TTTTTTTTTTTTTTTTTTTTTAAGAAAAGTAGAATTTTAATGAAAGAAAAATCAATCCGCCAGTTCAAGGTTGAGTTTATTTTTACAGTTTTGAAGGCTTACTCTTTCTTTTTTTTAATTGACAGTAATCAATTTACTGGGTCCCTAAGTATTTGGGCAGTGTTTTGATTTAGAATGTCAGAGCTGCAAAGGGGCCTTGGAGATCCTGGACAACCTCTCTATTTTACAGATGACACTGAGGAGTGTCTGGGAGTGGAGAGAATTCCATGGCAAGATTCAGCCCCTCAGATTATTTTCTTCACCTTTACCAGCTGTTTGGGACATCTCCTTGCCCTGGTCTTCCTGAGTATCCAAGGTGCCGAGAATGTGGGAGCTCAGTTCTCTTCTTAATTGGAGATTGGCAGGGTGTTGGGAACAGGGACTGGGTAGAGAGCACAAAGTGAACCTGTAAAATGATCAGGGTGACCCTCCCATTCCTTCCTTCCTCCCTTCGTTCTCTAGCTGGCTCCCTCTGTCCCTCTGTGCCTTCCTTCCTCCCTCTCTCCCTTCCTTGTTTCCTTCAACATCTATGAGCCTATGCCATCTGCCGAGTACTCTGCTTGGTTCTGTGGATATAGCAGTCGGAAGAATACTATATTCTGCGGGATAGTCCTCATGGAGCTCACAGTCTATTGAGGAATAAGACATTAAGTATTTATATGTGCAAAGGATCTGATTCTAGGAGCCTTTTCAGCATGGGTGGGAGGTGGGTAGTGGGAAGTTGGGGGAGATGTAGTTCTTGATGCCTCCTCTCCAGTTCCAGTTGCCAGCACTCTTAAAAAGTTCTGGCAAAATGGATGCTCAGAGAGGTTGAGTGACTTGTTCCATCACTGAGATAGGACAAGTTTCTAAGAACAGGTTCTTTTCCTACATTATATGACTTGCCATATTAGCCAGTGATTTTAGAAGATTCACATTTTTGCTGTTTCGAGTAAAGGAAACTTTCCCTTAAAAACGTTCTAAAAAGTTTAATTATTAACTCTTTTATGTTAACATATAATTCATTAAAGCCAGTGTTTGTTGGTTTGGCACTTTATAATTTTCAGTGTACTTTAATTCCTGTTATTTTATTGTTATTACCATCTTATGAGAGGTCGGGAAATGTAGTTTTGTGTGTTTGTTGTTTTGTTTTTGCTTTTAAATCCCCATTTCACAGAAGAGGAAATAGTGGCCCAGGGAGTTAAAGTAAGTTGCCTATAGGTGAAAGTTGCAGCCAATAGGAGATAAGCCCAAGACACCGATCTCCTGATTGCCTGTCTGGTGCATTTTCAAACAAAATGGCGTTCTTGTCACATGACCATCACATGCCCGCTGTATTTTAGTCATCCTCATGCTTATGGAAGTTGTATAAAGCAATTTAAACTGACTTGACCTTTGCCTTCTGGTCGTAGTTCAATGTTCAAATGTGGTAAGTAGTTTCTAAAGTCTGTGCATAAGCAGGAAAGCATTGCTTTTTTCTCTCGCTATTTCATATTTTCAGCACCCTCCATACTTAAAAAAAAAGTTACAATGTGTTACAATGTGTTCCTACCCCCATTTTGCTTCTTATTTATTATAACTTTCTCTTTTCTTTGTACTTTTCCTGCTTGACAGTGGTAGGAAAATTTACTAGTGAATTGAAGAAACGTAATCTGGGAATATTTTGCTCCCTTGACCTTCTCTTGAAGAGAATCAGGTCCAGTCATCTTCTCAGTTATGCCAGGTACTCATTTTTTACTGGGCACCCTGGGCAGTGATTCCAAATCTGGCTGGTCATCAGTATGTCCTGGGTTCTGCCGCTGGAGCTTTAGTTTCAGAGACCAGATTGGGACCCACGAGTGCTGTAGGGATGAACTTGGCAATCATTCGCTCACTCTGACCATCCTGAGTAGCACCATCTGTACTAAATTGCAAATTCCTGGGAATGGGACAAAATGAACTCATTTCTCACCTTTCTTTCCCCTTCAGTTCAGCCCAGCTGCCATGGGATAGCTAAACATCCTGTTAGAAATAACTCTAAGTCTCTACACCATTTCAGGTGCTCACTTGATTCATATAACAGTTTTTTGACATGGTGGAATATTTTAGGGCCTCAAATAGTTCATCGCCATTATTCATACAATATGTTGTGAATATAGGCCTACCTTCAATTCAATTCAAGAAATGTTTACTTAAGGAGAGCGCACCCCTATATCTTGGGTCCTTGACTTCCTTTACAGCCATTAAAACAGGAACGGCATATTTTAAAATTTGGTTTGCAGCCTTTAAATATTACCTTTCAAAGAAATGCTAACCAGGTTTCTTTATATATAGATATAGATATATATATATACACACACACACATACACTTCTTTCAATGTAAAACATAGAAACCTGCAAACTATGTCTATCATTAGGCTTAATAGGAGACTTTATATATGAAAATGTACATTATATATGCACGTATATGAAAATTGCAAGTAAAACTTTTCTTCTGAAAAGTGTCCTTAAAGAAACCAAACCAAACCAAAACTAAACAAAACAAAACCCTTTTCAAACCAAAAGCAGTTGTTATTTTCAAATAGTCATAGCCATATTTGTTTCCATGTTTTGTAGTTTCTTAACAAATTACTGTGAAATCAGTTTAGTTGGAACATGAATAAAAATGTACAACGTAAATGAGTAGACTTTTTGCCCTCATACTATATGTCAGCATTTTCTTTGATAATCAAGATGCCATCATAATATTGCCTTTGAGATCAGGTATTATATAACATTAAATTATAGGAAATAGAATATGCCTTAAGGACAATTCTGGAATATATAATTGGGAGTATGCAGTTGATAGGGTTTCCAAAGATGTTGAGCCCAGGGACAGAGTACCTGGAAAGCCAGATCCTCAGGAAAACCTGTTACAATATTTTAACTCGTGTTTGAAAAGAATACATGTACTTAATTGTATTGTACAAAATATGTGAGGCAACTGTATTTTTAGATCTTCAGTGAATATTTCTTACCCCAGAGGATGCAGAAACTGGCTAAACCTAAGTTATGAATAGTATCTGCTAGAATGCAGTGAAGTATGTTTAAAATAGCATATTTTTCCCCATGTCTTTGATTATTGAAGGTATTTTAGGGGGACAAATGCTAGAGAGAAATCTCTTTATGCAAATGTATTTCTGAATAGAAAGGAGGAAAAATGAAAAGTTTCTTTGATACCTGCCAAAATTAGTTCTTTAATTCATAACCCTTTTAGTTAATAATTGAAGTTAACAGTAAGAAAATATATAGCCAGATGAAATAGATTTTAAGCAGTGACAGTTTAGAACTGAGCTCAAATAATTTTTCACAACACTTTTCTTTCTCATCTGTCCTATTCTTCCATGTCTAGTTTTAAATGGCACTCTTATGAAATAACTAACTAACTAGCAGCCAGATTTTTTTTCAGATCCTGACCAATATTTTGGCTGTTTTTCAGAAGAATCAGAATTTTGAAAATTAAATAAAGGTTTCTAAAATACCAACTTCAGAAAGTTTTATTTA
Source organism: Cabassous unicinctus (assembly GCA_029593785.1). Classification (NCBI taxonomy): domain Eukaryota; kingdom Metazoa; phylum Chordata; class Mammalia; order Cingulata; family Chlamyphoridae; genus Cabassous; species Cabassous unicinctus. The sequence goes on along the minus strand of JAQZBX010043229.1, from coordinate 18,299 downwards.
ATTTGTGGAATAATTTTGTGCTCTCTCTCTTGCTCTCTCTCTGTCTTTAAATAGAGTCTTTATTAATTTAGTCTAGTTACTTAGTGCTTATATTAAATAATCTAATAAAAGCCAGGGTTATAACATAATGTTTCCCAAATGTGAAGCAGCATCTATTACATGAGACAAAATCTTTATACTGCAAAATGTAAAAGCCATGTATAGTATGACAAGGCACCAAATGGTGCTGTTATATGTCTTTTAAGTAGAGGGTTTTGTTGCGTAAGGGAGTAGTCAGCTCAATAAAATAAAAAGTGTGGCAGGCAGCTGTGTATCACTATAGTTCATTTGGAAAGTGCTCTAAAATTCGAGATTTCAGTTTTTAAATACTAATACTATTCTGGATGATAATTTCCCTTGCAAGATACAGATATGATTTAAGAATAAAAGTTCTTAAAGATTTAAAAACTACCTTGTTTGCCTTTTTCGTTAGTACCCAAAGTGTTACAGGTTGAGGAGCTGTCTGGTGGGGAAAGGACATAGTGCATTCTGTTGCTTTTTAATTAAATTGATATAACAGTATGCCCTTAACATTTATTCTGAATCATTGAATTATTTATTTTTGTCTGGTGTTTTCTTTTGTATTGTTATAAACACTGGATTAAGTGTATTGTAAACTTCCAGACAAGCATGTTATGAGGTTTCACTAATTTGTGTAAGTTATAAAGGGTTTTGAATAATGTAAAATGCCCAAAGAATGCTTTTCATTTTCCATTTACTTTTACTCCATATAAGCCATCTGAAATATATAGAGTCTTTGAAATCAAAGCAGAAGGTGTAGAAGGGTTTGGTTTATTCTGGTAAGTTGGTTTATTCTGGTAAATTATATTGGGGGTAATACTAAGTTATACATTAAAAAGGAGAATATGTGCCCTTCAAAAATCATTTTCATTTTGCCTTTTTTTCTCTTTCCTTATTGAAAAGTCATTCCTACCACAGGTTTAACAATAATAACTACAATTTATGCCTTTATGCTGCTGCAATTTGATGATATACCACAGTCAGGCCACAGGTTAGAAACACAGGCTGAGTTATTATATAGTGTTGGGTTGTGATTTCCTGTGACCTGATTTATGGATACATAATTCTATGTTCTTATTATATAGGACAGACAATTTTAATTTCTTTAACAAAGCATAGCTGAACAACAGAAAATTATATGCTACAGCATAGGGACACCACCACTCTGAGGAGGATAAACAGATGCAATTGACGTCTTGAGTTCTTCTATTTTTATAAAGGTCCTCATCAACAATTGGTATATTGCAGAAATAATACTACGAACAGAAAGCCCCAAGGCTTAGTTACTCTGAGGCTGGGGTTTTTATTGACACTCTTATGCTGAGATCTTTTCCAGAGAGTTATGAGATATATAAACCCCAGCCTTTGGATATTAAAGCTAATGTCTCATTTTTTTCCCAGGCTGGATTTTCACTTTGCTCTTAAAATCAGTGTTAGAATGCACCTGGAATAAAAGGAAATTATGTGTTGAGCCACATTATAAGAATACTGCTGATATCTTGCTGGATTGTATATATATGTCTCACAGGTTGATTTGTGGTCCTTACTCTGCAATATACCCAACATATACCTATTTTTTCAGTATCAATTTACATACCACTGCAAACTATGTGAAAAGTACTTATGTACTTTTTTTTTCTTTATTTTTAAAGGAACTTTAGATTACATAAATGTTACATCGAAAACCCTCCCCCCTCCCACACTTTCCCCCATTAACAACAGCTTTCATTAGTTTGGTATTTGTTACAATTGATAAGCACATATTGAAGCATTGCTACTAACCATGGTCTATAGTTTGCATTATGGTTTACACTTTGTACCGCACGATTTTATAGGTTTTGACAAAAGGTATAATAACCTGTATCCATCATTGCAATATCACGCAAAACAATTCCAGTGTCCCCCAAATGCCCTATGTTACACCTATTTTCCCTCTCCCTCCCTTTAGAACCTCTGGTGACCACTGTCTTTATATCAATGTTACAAGTTCTTCCATTACAAGAATAATAGTTGCATTCCTCCCTTATGTTTGTTCATTTCTCAGTCTTGAGGATTTTGGAATTGTGATGCTCACTCTGCCTCCGATTGAGAGGGGGCTTAGATCCCATGGGGCAGATGGATGGTACTGTCTTGCTTGCGGTTGTAGATACTCTCTATTTTTTGGAATGGGCATTGTCCATCATCATCCTTTTGTTAGTTGTCTTTGGCGAGTCCAATGAATTGGACTCACTAAAGTGTTGGCTGCAACTTTGCTGAGAGTTAAGTCTCTGGGACACATATTTGATGGGTGTAATGCTAATTTATAGGTTCAAATAAAAGGGACAGAAGAACCATGTGTGGGACTCGTTATAAATGAGTCTAACTCTGATACATTGGGGAGATAGGGTATTATATATTCCAAGGTAATGCCCACTGATGGGGTGCCGATATTTTCTATATGACTTTTCTGTAATCTACATTTTATTTTATTCTCAGAAGTGATCGACTTTCTAAAAACTTGGATTGAATATTGATGAACTATAATATGTTTTATTACCTCTCTTTTATTTTTACATAGTTAGGGGAAAAATACTAAAGATGAATTATGCATTTACTGAGAAGAATATTTGGTTTCTTTGAGATAGATTACAAACTGATAAAAATAACAAAAATATATGAACACAAACAACTATTGATATTTCTTTCTGTGAAATGTCAACTCTTTGACTGGCAGAATACTGAATTGCGAGAGAAAAAACTGGTTTCTGTTATTGTGTCTTTTTAATTTCAGACAAAAATTGCCTCCATTCCCAACCTAATTTTATGTCACTAATGGGAAATTTACCTACAATTGCATTTTGTTATTTGGTCTGAAGGCATTACACAAAGAGTGGATTGGTAGTCTATATTTTAGTGAATAGATTTGTCTGGATATAAACAGTTTTATTTATATTGTGCTCAGTTCAATCATGTTGACATTTGTATGAATTTCAACCCCAAAATAAAGGCCCATAATTTGTGACTCAAAGACCTTGAAACTACATCTGTAATATTCAGCACCACGCATTTTCTAAATGTTTGCAGATGATAAATTCCTTGGAAATAATAAAGATGATTGGGGAAACAACGTTTATGTCTGAAATGATACTGTTGTGGGAGACTTATTTTTCCTAGAGCAGTCCGAAGCATAGCTGGCTCTTCAGTCATCTGGGCCTATCACCTGTTTGTGCATTGGTCTCTTTTGTTCCTTTGTTTCACATTAAATGTTGAGACCTACCTGGTTTGTAGCTGAGGACAAGTCACAGCCCTGCCTTCCAGGGACCCATTGTGTGGTCAGGCATTGGCACTTGGGCACATCCATGGAGCAGCGGTAGCAGAGGGGAGTAGAAAAAGTTGTTCCGTCCGGGAGTTAGAAAATCAGTAAACCCAGGTTCTAGTCCTGGCTCTTACCGATGGATGTTCTTGACTCCTCAGTCTCCTCTGGTCTTAACTCACTTTCAGGTAAAATGTGGATTCCCTGTCATCCTTATGAGGATGAGCTGATGATTGTAAAAAAAACAAAAAACACTTTGCAAACTGTAAAATAACAAAGGAATATTGTGATAAACTTCTTTATAAGATACCCAAACCACCCAAGAGCATTTATTGTGTGGTTGTGTAAAGAAAAGCTTACTTTATTGTTTTTATTTTTATTTTTTTTAAAGATTTATTTATTTATTTATTTAATCCATTTTTACTAGCCCCCTTCCCCCCATTTTTGCTGTTTTTGTGTCCATTCGCTGGGCCATTCTCTGTGTCTGTTTCCTGCCCTCTCTTCTCATCCTTCTCCTCATGTCTTCACCGAGATTCAATCCTGGGAACCTCCGATGTGGGAGAGAGGTGTCCTACCGCCTGTGCCACCTTAGTTCCTGGTTTTTCAGCGCATCTTGTTTTGGCTCTCCCTTGTGTCACTCTCCTGTTATGTCATCATCTTGCTGCGTGGCTTGGCAGGGCCTGATGGCACACCCATGTGCGGGGCCTGGGGGACTCACCCGCTCGTGGGGCCTGGCAACCTGTGCACCTTCTGTATTTTTCTTTATTTTTACCGAGAGGTCCCCGGGATTGAATCCAGGTCCCTCCATATGGGAGACAGATGCCCAACCATTTGAGCCACATCGGCTTCCGAAAAGCTTACTTTCGCTTGGGTTGATCTGAGGACTTATTACCCCTGGGGTGGATTTTAAAAATGTATAGGATTTCTAGAAGTGGATATTGGTGGTCAGTCTGTACACCAGATGGAATGAGAGTTGTGATATGTGTTCAGAGAAGAAATGGGAATTGCCATTTATTGAGCATCTACTCTGTGCCTGGCTGAGCTTGTGTGTGTGTACATGTGCATGCTCATGTCTAATATCTAATTTAATCATCATTAGTTTCCCTCATTTTTCAGAAGAGTTTACAAAACCTACTCATAGAGTGAGACCATAAGAATTAATATCTGTATACTTAGAGTTATGCCATTATTATTGGGGTTTCTTTAACTCTGTGAGTCAGATATTATCCCCAGTGGATACCTTGTCCTTTTTCACCACACTGTAATCTTTTGGGCCCTTTATTGCTTCACAGAACCTAGGAAGAGGCTGTTATGGTTATAATCACACATATCACTATTTGAAGTATTTCAGCTCCTTTTTCCTTCCCCCAGAATGCTTCCATTTTTTAATCTACTTGCATTCCAGTACAGGTTAAGCTTCTCGAAGCTTTTGCTTTGATAGTGTTTTTCATCTAAACTCAGAAACCTTCTAGGTTCCCATCCCAACCCCCCTATAACCTGTATTCTACTTTCTGTCTTTATGAATTTGCATATTCTAGGTATTTTGTATAAGCCGAATCATACAATATCTGTTCCTCTGTATCTGGCTTATTTCACTCAGTGTCATGTCTTCAGGGTTCATCCATTTTATAGCATTTATCAGAACTTAATTACTTTTTACATCTGAATAATATTCCATTGTATGGATATACTGTATTTTGTTTAATTCATTCATCTGTTGATGGATACTTGGGTTGCTTCTATCTTTCAGCTATTGTGAATAATGTTCCTTTGAATAATGGTGTACAAAAATTAAAAAAAAAGTTTTTAGGGTCTGTTTTCCCTGAACTTTTATTGAATACTTACTATATGGCAATCCCAGTTATAAACTCTCATTCTTATTTAAGGCCCTGTGTTAGTCTTGTGGGGTAGATAACTGTTATTATCCCCGTTTTACAGATATGAAAACTGAGACTTGGAGAGATTAAAGGAATAGCCCAAAGTCTCACAGCTGACAAGTAGAATAGGTAGGCATGAAGTCGTCTCTGATTCCAGACCATCCTCCTAACCTCTGACCCACGTAATGTCCTACTTAATGAGGCATTCAAGGCCTTCCAAAATTTGTAATCAACATATCCTTCTTCTGATATGCCTCAAACTCGTATTAGTGTTACTTAAAGGGTAACATAACCAGGAGAGCGAGAGCATGGTCTTTGGAGAGAATTTGGGCTTTGCTTCTTGCTAGTGATGTTAGTTTGGGTACCCTTGGTAACTATCCCTTCTAGCCTTCACTTCTTCATGGAAGGAGTTGAAACCAGATGTTCAGGGGTAAAAGACTGATGGAGAAATTGGAGGCGTGCTTATAGTAGGGTTTCATGGGACAAAAAATAAGAGCTCAAGAGGGCCAAAAGATTGTTGTAATGTTTTTGTTGGTTTTAAAGTGGAGGAGGTCTGAACCTCCTTATAGGCAAAAGGAATGGAGCCACTGAGGAGCAGGGATGGAAGAAATAAAGGGGGAAAGGTGGAAATAGGAGGAGGAGCATAATTGATGTACAGTTCTTTATGATTTAAAGTAATGAGGGTATTAGGGGAGCATAGGTGTAGCTCAGTGATTGAGTGCCTACTTCCCGTTTGCAAGGTCCCGGGTTCAATCCCTGGTACCTCCTAAAACAAACAAACAAACAAGAAAACCAAAATGCCAGTTAACGTAATGAGGGTATAACATTGACTTTGGTGGTAGATGAGGATTGTGGTTAATAATATAAATTCAAGAATGTTCTTCCGTTACAAGGTATGAAGAATGTGGTGATACATGGGAAAAATATAACTAATATAACTTATAGACTATACGTAACAAACAATAATATTGTAATGTTTTTGTAGCAAAAGCAAAGAAGGTACTATATTAATGTTAAAAGTAAAAAAAAAAAAAAGAATATGGGATTTGGTTTTGTGAGATATGAATATGATGAAGCGTTTTTTCTCTTCTTCATTTTCTTCAATAAGGAGACCTTGACTATGTCATTTAATATGTGCTTATCTGTGTATCTTTCTGAACACTGGAGGAACAATTGAGTTTGTTGTTGGGAGTAGATGAGATAAAAGTGTCTGGACAGGACTTTTTTTTAAAAAAGATTTATTTATTTATTTTACTTTTATCCATTTTAACCTCCCCCCAAAGTTTTTGCTGTTTTGTGTCCATTCGCTGGGCAATTCTCTGTGTCTGTTTTCTGCCCTCTCTTCTCATTCTTCTCCTGTCTTCACCGGGATTCAATCCTGGGAGCCTCCTATGTGGGAAAGAGCGCTCTGCCACCTGTACCACCTCAGTTCCTGGCTTTTTGGCGCGTCTCATCTTGGCTCTCCCTTGTATCACTCTCTTGTTACGTCATCATCTTGCTGCATGGCTCGGTGGGACCTGCACCCGCTCACGGGGCCTGGCGGCCCATGCACCTTCTATATTTTTTCTTTATTTCACAGGGAGGTCCCAGGGATCAAACCCAGTCCCCTCCATATGGGAAATGGATGCCCAACCATTTGAGCAACATCCGTCCCCTGGACAGGACATTTAGGAGTAATACTTCCATAACTTGTGGAGCTGCCTTTTGTCTGTTATTTTACTTTTTGAATTTGAAATAAAGTTTGAATAAAAAAATAAGGTAATGAGAGTTTTTTTTACAGGCACATAACAGAATTAAAGATTAAAAGGTAACAAAGTTATAAAAAATGCTTTGAGTCAATAATTTTTTAGATAAATTGATTTTCCTTTAAGAATCACTAAGAACGTATAAATAATGACAGTAAACAATTGTTGAGGGAAAATTATATCCAGCCTCTGTACTAAGGGCTTTACATTTGATCTGCATAATATTCCATGAGGTAAGTAATTTTGTTGTTCCATTTTATGGATGAGAAGATTGAGGTATGGAGAAATTAAGTAACTTGCTAAGATCTCATAATTACTAGGGGGCTGAGCTAGGATATGAACAGAGGCAACTTGATTTAAAAGCCTCTATTCTTTGTCACTATGCTCTACTACTTCCCAATTTGATTTCCAAAGTTAACCCTTAACTGTTAGCCCAAGTAATTTTTAAAATATTTTATGACAAGAAAAGAGGGCTATATCTAAGAAATGTATTTCCAAAGAGGTGTTAATAAATGCAGATAGACATAGACCATTGTTTTAGTTTCCTGGCTGCTAAAACAAATACCAAATAATGGGTTCACTTAACAACAAAAATTTCCTGGCTCATGGTTTCAGAAACCAGAAGGCTTGCTTCCTCCCGGAATTGGTATCTTTTGGGTGGTCGGCAATCTTTAGGGTTCCTCGTCTTTTCCGTCACAGGCAGTGCACCTGGCGAATGTCTACTCCTTTCTTTTCTGGGTTCTGTTGACTTCCAACTTCTGACTGCTCCCTGTGGCTTCTCTTTTTGTGTCCAATTTCCTTTGCTTATAAGGACTTTAGACATATTGGATTAAAGCCCACCCTCATTCCGTTTTGGCACACCTTAATAATATCTTCAAAGGTCCTATTTACAAATGGTTTCACACCCACAGAACCAGGGGTTGTGGGGGACATAATTCAATCCCCAACAACTTTGTTTAGAGGAAAGTCTTATTAAAATGAGTTACTCCAAGCCCCTACCTGGCTAGAGGGTACGGCAGCATTCTTGTCATAGCTCTCCTGGCAGATCTTGCACCTGCAGATTCTGGTAGATAGTTGAGCAAAGAAAATGGCTTCTAGCAGCCATGCAGGTTAGTCAATATGGTGCAAAAAATAAAAAGCACATGCCACCTCCTACTGCCTGAGAAAATAACATGCGTCAGTAGCTCCCTTCCAAGATGCAGAAACCAGCCTGTAGCAGATGCTCTATGTGGAGGTATTAAGTGTTGTGGAAACACCTGTGTGTGTCTAATTCTAGTCCAAACAAGTCTCCTTCCTGTTCATGAAGGTGGGGAGAGAATCTACCTAAGTGGTGATTACTATTTCTAGTAGAGTGATTTGTCTATCACTTTCTATAGAGATTCCTCCCCTTTATTGAGGGATAATTTACATACAAAAAATGTGCAAATATTAAGTGTTCAGTTTGATGAATTTTGACAGTTTTAATACTTGTGCAACCACTAGCCAGAACAAGAAAGTCCCCTCATGTCCCTTTCCAGTCAGTGTCCCCTCCATCCTGAGGCAACCATTTTTTAACTTCTGTCACCATAGATTAGTTTTGCCTGTTCTTGTATTTCATACGAATGAAAGCAAACAGATATCTTCTGTTGTGGCTCCATTGTGGTATATTCTTACAATGGAGCACTCCTCGACAATAAAAAAGACTGAACTTCTCACACAACCAACACGGATGGCTGTACCATAGAGTTGTGCACTGACTTTTGCAAGGTTCATTTTTCAGGTGTAGAATATTCTTAGTAACCAAAATGACCCACAAAATCTGCTTCTTCTTCT
>JAQZBX010043228.1:9286-21843 GCA_029593785.1 Cabassous unicinctus | reverse complement strand
AGAACTGAACCATGGACCTCCCATGTGGTAGGCAGGAGCTCAGTCTCCTGAGCCACATCCACTTCCCAAGAGGTATTTTATTTATTTTATTTAAAAAAATTTTTTTGTTTGTTATTTTTATTAATTAAAAAAATTTTTTTTTGTTTATTTAAAAAAATTATTGAAGTATATAATTCATACATAAACATACATAAACAATAAGTGTATAGTGAAAGTTGTGAACTTACAAAACAAATATGCGTAACATCATACAGGGCTCCCATACATCACTTCACCACCAATACCTTGCATTGTTGTGAAACATGTTAGAAATTATAAAAGAATATCGTCAATATATTACTACAGTACTGACTAAAGTCCATACCTTACATTTGCTGTATTTTCCCCCCAACCCACCCTATTATTTTTTAAATTTTATTTATTTACTTTTATCCATGTTTACCCCCCCACCTCCCATTTTTGCTGTTTTTGTGTCCATTCGCTGGGCAATTCTCTGTGTCTGTTTTCTGCCCTCTCTTCTCATCCTTCTCCTTGTGTCTTCACTGGGATTTGATCCTCGGAACCTCTGATATGGGAGAGAGGCGTCCTACCGCCTGCACCACCTTAGTTCCTGGTTTTTCGGCATGTCTCGTCTTGGCTCTCCCTTGTGTCACTCTCCTGTTATGTCATCATCTTGCTGCGTGGCTCAGTGGAACCTGGTGGCGCACCTGCTCGTGGGGCCTGAGGGCGCACCCGCTCGCAGAGCCTGGGCAGATCACCTGCTTGTGGGGCCTGAGGGGCTCACCCACTTGCGGGGCCTGATGGCATACTTGCTGTCAGGGCCTGGCAGTGCACCCATGTGCGGGGCCTGAGGTGCTCACCTGCTTGTGGGATCTGATGGTGTACCCGTGCATAGGACCTGGTGGGCCGTGCGCCTTCTATATTTTTCTTTTTTAAAAATTTTTACCAGGAGGTCCCAGGGATTGAACCCAGGTCCCTCCATGTGGGAGACGGATGCTCAACATTTGAGCCACATCTGCCTCCCTGCTATATCTCTTAAGGTTGACCAAGGATACCTAGAGTTACAGTCATTTTCCATACAGGATGGTCATATAATAAATCAGGTCTGGTTTATCACCAGCATTCTAAAAACCAGACCTAGGGAGAAAAACTAGGTCTGGGGACACATGCATGGTTTCTAATATAGCGAATGTTTAGGCTACCCTGATTATCACAAAATCAGGACAGGGAGAATATTTGCATCCAAGAGGTATTAAAACACCCTTGTCTGATAGTTCCCCTATCTGTATCATTTCTGGGTCTGTTCCTATTAACTGATTTTTCTTCTCCTTATGGGTTAAACATTTCTGCTTCTTTGTATGTCTAATAATATTTTCTTGTGAGCCAGACATTGTGAGTACTGGATATTCTTGTATTCCTTTAAGGAATACTGGACTTTCACTGCTGACAGTTAAGTTGTAAGTGAATTAGTTTGGTCTTTTGAACCTGTTTTTAAAATTCTTTTAGGTCTTGTCTAAAATAACCTTCATTTTAGGGCCAATTTAGCAATATCTATAGTTCCTGGCACCTGGCCCGATTGAGGTCTCTACTGAATGACCTGTTTATTCAAAATCTCTCCACTTTGGCTGGGGGTAGCTAAAACAATTCCCAATCCAGTGTGACTGCAGAGAACTATTTGTCCCAAGGTCTCCAGCATTTTATTTCCTTCAGAAGTTGTTCTTTCCTCATGAGCTTTCATTCTGTGAATGCACAGATTGGTATCCAACTGAAAACTCAAGGAGATCCCTGTGCAGATAAACGCGATTCTTTTTCTGTGTTGCTCCCTCCTCTCTGTAACTCCGCCCTGCAAGTTTTAGCCACCCCAGACTTCCTGAACATAGTATCTGTCTCTCCAACTCAGATAAATTGCTGGGCTCCGTTTGGGATCGCCTTCCTGTGGCACAGTTTAGAAATCGCTTCTAGTTGGAAAATCTGTGCAGTGGTAGAGCACCTCATTTGTTTCCCTTCTTCCTGGTAGCACAAACCTTGCTGTCTAGTGACCAATATTTGAAAATAGTTGTTTGATATATTGTGTCCAGTTTTCTAGTTTTTTACATTGGTAGGGTAAGTCCAGACCCTGTTACTCCCTCATAACTAGACATTTTTAATATTTAAATTCTTTATCTCTTTCTGGCTTAATATCTTCAATACAATGTTGAATTATAGTGGTTATAGAGGGCATATTTCTCCTTCAGGAAACAGCTTAAGTGATATTATTTATTTATTTCCAGAATGCTTCTTCAAATATGTGATGAAGGCACCATAGTATTCCATTTATAAATTTCTCTATTTTTAAATGATCAGATTGGTGGGTAGTACCACTGAAAAATTTGGAACCCTGGATGATAGGAATAATTTTCAGTTTTAATACTTATTGAAAAATTATCATCCTTATCAATAATTATATTTTTATGTATTTATTAAGCCAGCTAAAAAGAATTTAAACAGTGGAAGTCAGTATTGGTGAGGCTACAGGGAAACAGCTACACTTCGATAGCTGTTTAACAGTATATAATATGAGTGTTAAACTATCCATAATGATAGGTGGATATATTAGTGTCTAAGAATGTAGCCTAGGAGAAAAAAATCATATGAAAAAACAATGTTATGGAAATGATATTTTTAATATTAAAATTTTGAATTAATTTACAAATAGAACAGAAGGGGAATTTTTGAGCAAACTGTGGTATGAGTTATATTGGCACCCCTCAAAAACTACCATTATGATAAACATGTAAACTGTGCTGTTACATGGGAAAGCACATCAAATATACATATGAAAGAGTAAAAAATAATTTAAGTTTAAAAGTAGAACTAAACATATTGGTACAAATTAATCTAAACAATGAAAGAATCATGTCAGTCAATGTATTAGGAGATAATTTAGGATGGTGTAATCCTTTAAATTAGATAAATTTTTACTGTTAAGTATGCAGTAAGTGTGTTTCATAGGTAGACTGAAATTTTCTCTGCATGTGAATCTCAGTAGTAATAAGCAAGATGATCCCACATTAAACCCTACAATGTTCTCCAAATGAGTGATTTTACGCATAGAGACCCTTCTAGTTTCACAGTGTAAGCCATAACCAATTCCTTATCAGAAGTTCCTGGGACTGAATTCACATTAACTGCTGCTGCTCAGCTTTCATTTTAACAAGGATTACCTCCACAACAGCTAACATTTATTGAAAATATGCTATATATTAGTAACTAACTCTTTCCATGATTATATGCACATCTCATTTAATGATAACAATCAATCCTTTACACACATGATCATATTTAAACTTCACAAGAGTACAATGTGGTAGGTTATACTTGCTTTGAAAGATTAAGTAGTTTTGCAAGGTCACACAGCTTACCAGTGGCAAATCCAAGGTTTGATCTTGTTTCAGGCTAACTCTAGAGCCCATGCTGTCACCACTTTGCTACCTTTTATTGTCAGAAGATAGTGTGTGGGTTTACTATAAGGTAAATAAGGTGGGGATGAACTGGCTATCAACAACTGACCTCCACTGGAGAAGATATTATCTGCCCTAATCATAGCCTGTGTCACTATAGCATACAACCAGATACCTAAAAGGAAGCAAAGACAGCAAGAATGAAAAATAGCATGCAGTAGTAGATTTTATTTTCTTATAGAAAGTCACTGGTTATGACTGTACCTTGTACAGATTTTGCCACAATTTTTACTGACAAAGCTTCCCAAGTCCTTCTTTGTATTCATTAATAATGATCAATGTATTATGAATATATTGATCTAAGTTGATCTTGGGGAAATACAAGATATTGTGAGCTAAATGTGGACCATACAAGGTATGAATTAGTTATTGTGGGTCTTAATGCTTGAATAAACAGTTTGAATTTCACTCTGCAGGCAGTGTAAAACTACTGGAGAGTTCTGATGGGGGTGGTGGTAATGATGACATCAACATATTCTAGGAAGAGTAATATGATTGTGGTGTGCAGGATGGATGGAATGGGGTTATAGACTTGGAACCCAAGACCTATTAGGAGGGGGTTTCAATCATTCAGGCTTGGAGATTATGAAGTGTCCATAAAAACCCTTCTTTCCTGGCCCTGACTTTATGATCGCAACCATCCAGTGGGGGTTGACACACATTAACTGGTGCCTGGTATTATGCCAGGTGGTAAGCATTGGGGCTACAAAGATGAAAAACACTTGGCAAAAGTTAATTCAAGGAGCAAAAAGAAAGTTTTCATGTGAAATTTAAGAAGGTGGGAAGACCTTGGGTCTTGGATGCCTGGTAATACTCTGCCATGAGCCTACCTAAAGACCCTATATTTACCAAATCTTCCCAGCACCAGTCCTTAGTCATTCAGCATGCGGGCTTCATGGTGGCAGAAACACTATTGGTAGGAACACAGGTCATCAAGGTCACAGTTATAGTGGGGAGGTGGATTGTCTTTCCCTAGAGTTTGCTCTTGGTCACATAAAACAGTCCAGTCCCTTATTTTGGTTATGAACTTACCATGTTGTTTCAAAAGTATTCTAGCACATCCTTTATCATCTTATAAATCTGGATGCCTATGATTTTAGAAATTATGCTGATAAGAATTTAATGACATTGTCCTGATGATGGGTTTGTTCTGACTGAGTTCTGTAGCTTACACACGAAGTACTTTAGGCACAGATCACAGGGATGGAAGTGAGGTCTCCTATTTCTCCCCGTCTTCCACTCTTCATTGCTTAGTGTGGTGAAGGCAGGGAGACTTCACATTGGGTGTGAAGTCACTACCACTAAGGGGCATGTACTTTCCTAACCCAAATTAACTTTTTCAGGGAAGACTTGATGTCTCGGTTCCTCAAACTATAGATAAAGGGGTTCAGCATCGGGGTTACCACTGTATACATCACTGATGCAACTGTGCCCTTCTGTGCCGAGCGGCTCGAGGGGGTACTGAAATAAACACAAAAGGAAGTCCCAAAGAAGAGAGAGACTACAGAGAGGTGAGAGCTACAGGTGGAAAAGGCTTTCTGCTTTCCCTGAGCTGAGGGGATCCTCAGGATGGTTGAGAAAATGTACGCGTAAGAGATAATCAGATTGAGCACGCACACCAAACCTGCAAGCCCCCCGACGGTGAAGATGGCCAGCTCGTTGATGAAGGGGTCTGAGCAGGACAGACTCAGGAGGGGGTTGATGTCACAGAAGAAGTGCGGGATCCTGTGGTCTGTGCAGAAAGACAGGCTGTTCATCAGCAGTGTGTGTAGGAGGGAGTGGAGGGCGTTCATGGCCCAGGAGGCGGACACGAGGAGGACGCAGAGCCCTGGGCGCATGGCCATGATGTAGTGGAGCGGGTGGCATATGGCCACATAGCGATCATAGGCCATGGCAGCCAAGAGGAATGCCTCCAGCATTACAAACAACATGAAAAAATACAGTTGTGATAGACACCCTGCATAAGAGATAACCTGATTCTGGAGCCATATGTTTGCCAGCATCTTGGGGACGGTGGTGGACACAAAGCAGGCATCAGCGAGGGAGAGGTTGGCCAGGAAGAAGTACATGGGGGTGTGGAGTTGAGCATCCGAGATGATGGCCAGGAGGATGAGCAGGTTGCCTGCCACTGTGACCAGGTACATGGACAGGAACAGCCCAAAGAGGACCTCCTGCTGCTCCAGCTGCTCTGAGAACCCCAGGAGGAAAAATTCTGAGGGACTGGATAGGTTTTCCTTTCCCATTTGTCTGTAAGAAGAAAGTTAGGTTAATTGAGTGAGGTTGCTGAGCCTGGGAATGTGAACTCTGAAAATTATGCATTGTCCCGCTGGAGATCTAGTGTTAGGTTGAATCACACGAAATTTCCAATATTTGTCTGTGTTGGACCTACAAAAATGGCAATTTCATATGGATCAACTGAATATTTGCAAAGGCCTGTGCTTGTTGCCATGGGAAATCAAAGATTTTTTTGCAATGAGAGACCAGGGTTTTCACTTAATATGGTAAGTTTTAATGCAGTATCTGTATTTTGGGACTAGGTTGGAGATGTTTGCTGGCCTGGCTCTTGTGGTGTTTGCGTGGAAATCACACTATTAATAAAACCTAAGATTTCACAGGTCAAATAAGTCTTTACTATGGTTTTCCAATACTTCAAAAAGCCAAGGCTCCTGGAAAAGTGGTTTTGGAATTGGTTAAAAGCATATTTAACACTGAAATAATATCACTGCCATCTACACAGTTGGTCTTGCCAGAAACCTGAGCATCATAATTGGACTCTTTTTATTCCTTCGCTTCATCTAATAAGTGCATGTAAATGGCATTCAAATTCTGGCAATTTTACTTTTTCAATATAGCTCAAATTTACCAGCTTCTCTCTATCCCAGCTGCCAGTATCATCGTTCAGGGTGTTATGATTTCTCACCTAGATTTTGGCAATTTCTCCCTGCCTCCAGGCATGCCTACCTACTATCTGGTCCCCTTCCTACAGGAAGGATGAACTTTCTAAAAATCAAATCTGATTTTATCTTTCTACTTGGGCTCCCCATTACTTTCAGGATAAACTCTAAACTTCTCCATGTGGCCCAAAGGTCCTTGATCATCAGTGGCACTTGTTACAGACAGACCTCTCTCTTCCCCCAATCCCTGAAGACTTCCTTCCTCCATCCAGCACTCTCTGCTCCAATTCAGCTGGACCATTTTCAATTGCTTAAAAGATCCAGATGCTCTCTCATCTCTGGGCTTCTGCTATGCCCTTTTCTCTGCCTGGAATAGTCTTCTGTCTCCCATTCATCAGTCTATACCAAGCTGCAAATCTCTGCTAGATGCCACTTCTTCCAGGAAGCCTTCCCTGAGCCACCCCTCACAATGCACGCTGGTTCGTGCCCTGCTGCACGTTCCCAGGCACCCGCAGTTCCTCCTGCCACAGCACGTGTCACCCTGGATTGAAACTGCCTATGTGCTTGTCTCTGTCCTCCGTTGTGCTGTGGGCACCTTTGAGAGTGGGCAGCGATGGCCCCTACCTCGTTCACCTTTGAAATCTCTACTTAGTGCAGAACAACCAGGTGCTCAGTGAGGCTCTGTCATGTGAATGAAAGAAAGACTGGATAGAGGTCAGGGCGGCTGGAGGGAACAGCATGCCGCCTTTTGTTAGTCATTTCACATGTAGTTTTGAGTTAGTGGACTATGTAGGAAACATGGTGACAGAGACATAAAGATGCCAAACCAAACAAATGAACTTTTTCTAGGCGAAACTGTGGTAATGGAACAGCATTTCGGCTGAGGAATTCACCCATGGAATCAGTTTTCCTTGGTGCTACATTTTTTTCCCTCCAGAGCTAAGCATATCCTGAGACTCCACCAGCCCTAGTTGCACCCACCAAAGCCCTCCTTGATCTGGTCTTTTGCACAGCTCTCACTGGCCAGAAACCTCAGCCATTTTCCATCTTAGCACTGCTAGACGCAGGCCAGTCCCTCCTTCCTTCGTCCTTTCCCCAGTTACTTGGTTATCTTTTGCTCAAAGAATACCCAGCACCTCATCCAAACAGAAAACCCTTTCAATGCATTGCCCTTCCTTCCCAGAAGGGGTCAGTGGTCATTTTTCCAGTCTTGTTATGAAGTATAACTCCCACCACTTAAAGAAAAAATACATGTTTTTTTCTTCATGCGTGTTCTTCTAGGAGATTCAAATTTCCTGTGGTTGATTGATTTGAAATTTTTGGTGAACTTGACTCTCGACTCAGGTTTCAGGTTTGAAAACTGAAAAGGCATTTAGAGAAATCATTTTCTCTACTGATGAGGAGAGAAGCATCCGTGAAGGAAATAGGTGAAGGTTATAAGGTTAAGAAACTTATAAGGAGGCGGAGAGGACTTGAGTGATGACATATATTAAACCCTATCCCCATACAAACATTTTTTATCCCCCCCCCCAAAATAATATATTTTTGTATTGGCTAGTATATTCATAAAAAATCTCTGAGAAAATGAGTAGGAAATCTTTTTAGAGAAATGGGAATTGGGGGGATGAGAGACGGGAATGGGAGAGAGATCATCATGTATAACTTTGCACATCTTGAAGTTTGAGCCATGTAAATGTACTACTTATTTAGAAAATTAATTAAGGACATTTTACCCCACAAACAAACTATGGGGTCACAGCATGTGTATAATGGAAGACAATGCAGTGTAATGCATAGAGATTCCATAAGTAGCAGTGCCGCTTGTATGGTTGCAGCCACATCCTTTTAAAGCCTTAATGCTGTGTGTGTGTGTGTGTGTCTCCTAAAGAGGCTGGGGGTTGAGTAAAAGGGATCATCATGGAATTACCTGGAGAGAAGTCACTGTTGATTCCTGCACTCTGATCTCTTTATATCACAATGGCTCTGTATGATCTTAAGGACCTGGGTCTCTGCCCCTTTCTGGCCACAAAGCAGCACAGTGTCATCATTGTTTCTACAGGACTGTTTGCAGAAAGGTTGTGTGGGAGATGAGCTCCCAATGGACCATAGGCTGGGATGGGCAGGAAGAAGACGTAAAAAGGAGTCGTGTGTCTCCCTTTCCTCGCCCTTACCTGGCTCTTCTTGCCAATAGCTGAAGCTGTCACTTGCAGGCATACATCACTCTCACTGTAGATGGTCAGAAGAAGGTGATGAGAACTGCTGTTAAAGGCACCCAAAGGGAAACTGCTTCAAGCTCTGGATGTGTTGCGTGATGATTATTGCCATTGCTGCAACTGCTCCAATTTCTCTTTTTGTCTCATATTTTTTTCCACCCTGAGAACAAGGGAATAATAGCTCCAGACCAGGACCAGGATCATGCCGGTATGTGTTATCCTTGGAAGCAGAATGAACAGAACACCAGATGGAGCCCAATAACAAGCACATCTCATCTCTTTCCTATTTATTTCAAAACTTGCTGCCCTTTCCCTGCCTCATCAGAACCCATGAGAAATATGTTCTTGTAATTTCATCAGCACCCTTGGAATTAGGGTTCTGCTATTCTTAGCTGCAGGTTGGACCAATCTCAGGAACTGTTAAATTGAAGATAATTAATTCTGTGAGGTTCCCAAAGCCCAAGAGGATTGAGAATTCAGTGCTGCGTCCCTTCTGTGAGCTGATCCAAGAGAGGCAGGGGTGATAGGGACCTGCCCACAATCCCTCTGTGTTTGCAGTAGAATCTCAGAATTCCATGCACCAGCAAAGCAGCTAAGTGAGTTTTGGTTGCCTCATTTAGCCTTGTGGTTCTTTTTCAGTGAGATGCAGAGAAAAGACTTCAGCATCTCAACAAAGGCCAGTTGGGGTGAAACTTTTTACTCTTTCCTCTTCTTTTAGAGACGATAATCCTAGATCAGGTTAAGGCTATGCCAGTGCTATTTTTACATCCCTTGGGCTGGGAAAAGCAGAGATAAGGAGCTGGGAATTCCCCATCATGGCCAGTGCCAGCAACCTGAATCCCCTTCTTGCTGATGTAGGGTGAACAGATCCACGGGCCAGGTGGGAACGGAAATGACATTCAGCAAATGGAGTCTCTTCTTTCTCTTGTAGAACTGGCCACCTAATTACTTCTCCTCTCCCAGGCCATATAATCAGGGAACACAGAGAATAAAAAAGCACAGAATATGAGTGACCTGGAAATATGGGTTATCCTTGGAATCTTTTTGGAATGTAGCCAATTTCTTGTGTGTTCTAGAAATACTTCAAATCAGCAATCTACTTGTTTTAATACATGATTTCCTTTGATTGAACAAAGAAACCACTACGTAACTCCATGTTTAAAATCTCCATGTTCAAAAGGGAAAAAGTGACCTGGCCCTTTTCAGAAGAAAGTAAAGGCATGTGCCAGTCAGATTCTGTTTGCCAGGCATGTAACACTGCTTAGAACATATGGTATTCTATATCTAGTGAAACTATCCTTCAAGAATGAAGGTGAAATAAAGATATTTTCAGATAGAAGAAAGCTAAGAGAATTGCTTTCCAGCAGACCTATGCTATAAGAAATGCTAAACGTGGTTCTTCAGGCTGAAGGGAAATCTTACCGTATAGAAACCTGGATCTTCAGGAAGGAATGAAGAGTGTCAGGTGGTAGATATCTGGATAAATACAAAAGACTATTTTATCTTAATTTCTTTAAAATACTTATGTCAATTTATTTTTTTTTAATTAAAAAAAAAGATTTAATTAATTTATTTCTCCCCACTCCCTTGTTGTTCACCCTTTTGTGTTTGTTCATCTTCCTTGTTTCTTTAGGAAGCATTGGGAACCGAATCCGGGACCTATGATGGGGGAGCGAGGAGCCTAATTGCTTAAGCCACCTCCATTCTCTGCTTTGTTGTGTCTCTCATTAGGTTTTTCTTCTTGTGTCTCTTGTTGCATCAGCTTGCCGGGCCTGCCTGTTGTGCCAACTTGCTGTCTTCTTTAGGAGGCACTGGGATCAAACCGAGGACCTCCCTTGTGGTAGGAGGGAGCCCAATTGCTTGAGCCACATCTGCTTCCCTACATGTGCCAATTTAAAGAAAAATCATAATAATGATTTGAGTGGCTTATAATATATGTAGATATACATTTGATAACTATAGCACAAAGATGGGTGGGAGGGGTGACTAGACCTACATAAATGCAAGAATTGTACATTTTACATGTAGCTGTATCATATTAACTGTAAGTACACTGTGAAAATTAAGAATGTATATTGAAATCCATAGGGCAACAAAAAGAGAAATAAAGCTGAGAGGAATAACTAAAAAGACAATCTATAACTTAACCTGGAATTATAAAAAAGATTCAAATAATCCAAAGAAGTTAGGAAAGAAAGAACAGGGGAACTGAAAACAAAGATGACAAAAAGCAAACAAATAATTAAAAGGAAGACCATAATCCAACCATATCAAAAATTTCAATAAATGATAATGGATTAAACAGTCCAGTTAAATAACAGAGATTACCAGAATGGATAAAAAGTAAGACACAATTATGTACTGTCTACAAGAGACATACTTTAAATGAAAAGAAGCAGATAGGTTGAAAATAGTCGGATGGATAAAGAAACACCATGTAAACAATAAGCATAAGAAGCCTGGAATGGCCCTATTAATATCAGAGAAACTTCAAGACAAAAATATTAACAGACATAAATAGGGACATTTAATAATGATAAAAGTGACAATTCACAGGGAACACATAACAAACATAAATGTGAGTGGACCTATAAATAAGTCCCAGAAAAATAACCATAAAAGAAATAATCTATAAATTAGAGTTTATCAAGATTATGCTAACCAAAAGACATCATTAAGAAAATTAATAGGCATACTCCAGACTTGGTGAAAATATTCACATCTAACATATATCTGACAAAAAAGTATTACCCCAAATATATAAAGAAATCCTACAACTTAGCAAAAAGACAAACAACTAAAAATTGGCAAAATATTTGACCAGGCACTTCTCAAAAGAAGATATATGAATATTCAAGAAGCATATGAAAATGTGCTCAACATAATTAGTCATATTAAGGAAACGCAAATTGAAACCACTACTTACTCATCAGAATGGTAACAATTAAAATGATTGACATCATCAAATGTTGGCAATGATGAGGATCATCTGGAACTTTCATACATTATTGGTGAGTGTAAATTGGTAGAATCATTGTATTTAAAATCTGGCAGTTTCTTATTAAACTAAACATATTCTGGTGCAGGAAGTCCAATCCTAAATATTTTTCCACAGGAAATGAAAAATATGTAAACAAAATGAGTTGTTCAGGAATTTTCAGGGTAGCTTTATCTATAAAAGCCCCATGCTAAAAACAACCCACATGGGCATCAGTGGGAGAATGGACCAACTAATCATGGTATTAATTTGGAATGGAATAATTAGCATTCCATTACACAATGGAATGCTGCCCAAATACAAAGGAATAAACAACTTATCCATGAAATAAATGGATGGGTCACAAAAACATTGGGCTGTTGAAAGAAGCCTTATACATAAGAGTATGTAATAAATGATTCCATGAATATGAAATTCTAAAATAAGCAGAACTAATATATTGTGGAAAAAATCAGAGCAGTTGTCTCTGGGAGAGTGGGGGAGATTGTTTGGGAGGGGGCATAAGGAAACTAACTCTCTGGGGTGATGGTAAGATTCTGTATCTTAATGGGGATTCTGATTACACAGGTGTATACACTTAAGATTTATGCATTTTCTTGTATGTACATTTTACATCAACATAAGAAAACTTTAAAGAAATATTAAGCTCTGGTTAATGTATTGAAATATGTAGGAGGAAGTGTACTGATATTTGCACTGGACTTTGAAATGTGTAAAAATATCGTTTAAATGGAGAGATGATGGGTTGATAGCAAAATGTCAGTGGTAGAATATAGGTGGTGATTATATGGAATTTTACAGTAAAATTCTTCTAATTTTGCTGAATGTTTTAAAATTTTTTATAATAAAATTTTGGAAAAAATTAATGACCTCAAATGTAGATGGACTAAACATTCCTTTTACAATTAGAACATCAGAATGGACCAAAAAAAAAAAAAAAAAAAAAAAAAAA
>JAQZBX010043227.1:0-21745 GCA_029593785.1 Cabassous unicinctus | reverse complement strand
TTTTTTTTTTTAAATCTTTTTTTCATACTGTGCTTCAGTTTGGATAATTTATATTCATCTATTTTCAAGGTTGCTGATCTTTCTGATGTCATCTCCATTACTCTGTGTGGCAGGTTGATATTATTTATGAATTCTGAAAAGAAATATAGATTATATTTGTTAACCGGTCTGTTCCTCTGGTGTGATAACCCTTTGATTGTATTAGATTCAGCTGAGATGTCTGATTAAATTATGTAAAGATTAGGACTTTGATCCAACCATGTCATTAGAGTATGACTCAGCATTAAGTCCCAGCCCCCTTGGGCTGATAAAACAGACTCTCACACAGAAGTAGACACACAGAAGCAGATATGCAGGAAGAGAGAGTACTCTGTAGACACGGCTCTGGGAAGAGAGATGAGCCTGAGAATCTACAGCTGACCTTGTGGAGAGATCAAAGCAGCTGAGCCTGGAAAGAAAGAGCCCCAGGGAAAATGACTAACCTTATGTCAGCCCACAGCTGAGATAGGAAGAAGCTGGGACCACAGAGCCTTAAGAGGAAGGAGGAAGGCTGAACCCTCACAGACATCGCCTGCCATCTTGTGTCAACACATGGCAACAGACTTTGTGTGAGAAAGTACCTCTTATGGTACCTTGAGTTGGACTTTTTAGGGCCTAATAACCATAAGCTTCTACCCCAAATACATACCCTTTATAAAAGCCAAGAGAGTTCTGGTACTTTGCATTAGCACCCCTTTGCCGACTAATACACTCTGTTAAGCTCATCCAGTGAAATTTTTATTTCAGGTATTGCATTTTTCAGTTCTAGAAATTATACATATGGATATTTTTATATTTTCTATATTTCTATTGAGATTTCCTAATTTTCAGACAGTATGAACATTTTTTTTTTTTTTTTTTAACATCATTGGGAGTAATTGTAATAGCTGCTTTAAAATCCTAGCCTACTAATTTCAAATTCTAGGGCATCTCAATATTGGTCTCAATAGATTATTTTTTCACTGAGCTGTATTTTCTTGTTTATTTGTATGCTGCGTAATTCCTTATTGTATCCTAGACATCATGAATCTTATGTTATAGAAGCTCTTGATTCTGTTATGTTCCTTTGAAAAAAATTGAGTTTTAAAATCAGGCTATTAATTTGGCCAAACTCAAATAGCAAATTTTTGTCTCCCATGTGGTAGGTGGAAGCTCAAATTTCAGTTCAGGTTTTTTTGTCCTTAGCTGGGCTGCATGAAGTCTTTGCCACTATTCATGGTAAAGGGTCAGTCAGAGATTTTGACAAAGTTTAAAAGTTGCAGAATTTAAGGCTTCCCCTCTTGCACTCTCTTCTTTTGTGGATTTCCTTCCTTGTGTTCCTACAGCTGTGGTTGCCTTCAACTCTATAGTTGGTTTGTCAAAATAGCAAGACTGTGAATTTTCCACCAGAGTTGTAGCCACTGTGCATGGTGTAGATTGAGACCTGCTCTTTGGCTGAAAGTTATAAAAGCAGGTATTTTACTCAGTGCTATTTCCTTCTTACAAACATTGACTCAATTTTTTGGCCTGCTTTTGTTCACTCTCCAGTGCCTTCAGGTAATTGTATTTTATACCTTGTCCAGAAGTTTATAGTTAATATTTACCAGAGGGTTGGTCTGAGAGGAGCTACTCAACCATTCTGAATTGGAACTACATTACCCCTTTTCCTATTCCCTGGAAAATGGAATGGCTATTTGCACTAAATCCATTGTCTTGAGAATGCTCAATTCTCTCTCATCTCTTTTTCACTTTTCCTTCCTGGATTGCCTTCCTGAAAATAAAGGGTAGGCTTGTATAAGTGTAGGATAAAATGTTTAATCAGAGGACAAGAAAGTCTCCACTCACCTAGCCCTTGTTCTCTCCACATTTTTAAACTGCAGGGGATTTGCCCTCAACCCTGGGCAGGCAGCACCCCAAGAATGTGTGTATAGTAGGTGGAAATGTAGCTGGAGTCTGAATGCAGAGATCATATGAAATCTGTTTCTTTCATTAATGCCAGCAAAGCTAATAATAACTCTTTTACTGGATGACCAAAGGTGAAGAGTATAAAAAAATATATACATATATTTAATATAGTTCACTAATCACTATTATCTTATACTGCTTTTCCCAAATTATGTTTTGATGCACATGTGCCTAATGATATTTCTTGAAAAAAGGACTATGTGGTTCAATAAATCTGAGAGAACTCTTAGAGGAATAGGAATGTAAATTTATTAACACATACAAATTTAGATAGACTGGCATACCATAAAATCTTCTTCATGCTGGTAAACTATGCTGAACATGCTTAGTTCTTTCTTGGATGCCTCAGAAAGCACATCAAGATCTTTACTTGTCTTGCTTGCTTGCTTTCTACATTCTCTGCCTAGGTAATTTCATCTATTTCCATGGCCTTAAATATCATCAATGAGCTGATGACTCCCAACTATATATTTTTAGTCAAGACCTCTTCTCTGAATACATTCAGCAGTCTACCTGGCAGTTCTACTTGTATGCCTCAGAGACATTTCAAAATTAACATTTCAAGCTCAACTTTTAATTCCACCTATCATCCCCCAATGTATTCCTACATAATCTTTCTCATTTCAGGAAGTGGCATCACCATTTATTCATGCTGGAAAGTTTTGAGTCATCATTGATTCCTCCCTTACATCCAATTCATTACTGAATCCTGTTTGTTTGTGGTTCTATCTCTAAAATATCTCTCAAATCTACTTACTGCCTCCAGGACATTATTTCAGTTGCAAATATATGTTTATCATGTTATTTTCAGTGAAATAAAACTCCTTTGGATTATTCTGATATCCAACATTTACTGTTTCATATTTTCTCTACTTCCTTATTATCACCTGCTTTAACAAAGTAGAGGAACTGTAAAATCCCCTGTGATAATTTGGGTCAGGGATCAGCAAACTATGGCTGTGAGCTATCCAGTTATATACCTGTTTTTGTAAATAAAGCTTAATTAGAATACTTCTATATCATTCATTTACATACTGCCTATGACTGCTTTTGTGTTAGAGAAGTGGAGTTGAATAGTTGTGACTGAGACTGTATGGCCCACAAAACTTAACATATCAACTGGATGGTTTTTTGAAGAAAAACTGCTAATTCCTGACTTAGATAAATGACCTGATGCTTTAAAGATAATAAAGCGTTAGTGTAAAAATTGAAATAGAAAATCTTTGGGTCAGTGTCATTTTTTTTTATACTAGATCAGGTTGCATTTCTCAGGGGATGTCAAGGCACAAGGCTTGTGCTTGGGAAATAAAAGTCTTGGCCATCTGTTTGATTTTCTCTCTGTCAAAGGGAATCTGTATATCTTGCCAACACCTCTATGTGATGATGGTTGAACAAATATTGCAAATAAACTTACAGCTATTCAATAATAGATATTGCATATTAAGGGGAATTCTCTCCTTTTCCAATTATACTTTGGGCCTCAGATAGCAATGGTTGATAGTAGAAAGTGCATGGCACACAGGCCAAAAGAGCTCCATACCAGATTCGAATATGTGTCTTGTTAACTACATGACCTTAATTAAGTTTTTTAACCTCTGTGATCTTCTATTTCTTCATCAGTTACATTGAAATTAAAAGTACCCAGTCACAGGTTGTATGAAGAGGCTCTGGGTAAGTGGATATGCTTGGAGAATTTGGCTACTACTATGATTTCTGGGATTACAATAAAACATTACAGATTGTAATAAAAGGAGAAACCTAAAATTTGACTAGATGGTGAAGGTACAACTGGATAGCCACAAAATGAAAAAAAAGGTCAGAGCCTTATCTCACATTGGACATGCATGTGCATTCTAGATATATTAAACAACTGAATTAATATAGAAAAATTATAAAAGAATAGGGAGATATTTATAATTATTGGAATGGGGAATATCTTCCTAGGCAAAGCTCCAAATCCAGAAATCATAAAGGGAAAGATTGACAGATTTGACTACATAAAATTTTAAAACTTTTGAATCCTATAACATATCAAAAACAAAGTTAAAAAGGCAAGCAGTAAACTGGGAGAAAGTATTTGCAAACTGAGACAAAAAATTAATATCCATTAAATATAAGGAGCTATTACAAATCAATAACACAAGGAAAAGTAACCAAAATACAAAAAAAATATGGGCACAGGAGATGAAGAGGCAGCTCACTGAATCAAGTGTCCAATAATCTTGATAAAAAGATGCTCTACTCATTCACAAATAGAAATTCATACTAAACTGAATTACCATGTTTCATCCAGACTAGTAAAAATATAGAAGCCGATACTGTTTAGTGGTTGGGCATGGGGAACGATGCTCTTTTACTGGAAAGGAGTGTAAACGGGTTTAGCTTTTTTGAGGGAAATTTGGCGGTTAGTTGTAAAATTGAACATATGCATACTTTTCAAGCAGCAGATTTACTTCTAGGAATCTTCCCTTTATGAATACTCACATGGAATGAAAATAATAATCACCATCTTAATTAATTCCATTTAGCTCACACTTTATGCCAGGCTCTGCGCCACGTACTTTGCATTATTATTTTACTCAAATCTCATAACAATCTTGAAGGTTCTAAGAGGGAGAGAGAAGCCTGAACTTATATAAACCAAAACATAATAGTGATGAAATGATGGGTATTTGTGTGTGTATACTTTTCTTTATTTCTTAAATTGCTATGTTGAATGCATATTATTTTTTGTGATTAGGCAAATTATTTTATATAATAAAAATATGGAAAACCTAATTAATCAACAACAATTATGTATCAGTTTTGGTTTTAACAATAGATGGGATATGGTGGGATATACACAAAGGCAATACAGATTCAAACTAAATATGTTGGAAGGAGAAGATGAAATGTTTTGAACAACCTGAGACAATTTATGATTTATTGCTAAATCATATGGTGCAGATAACAGTTGCTATAGCAATCTATGGAAGGGATCTAATATATTCTGATTTCAGTAACAGGCAAACTCTAACTCTTGCTGCCCCATATTTTTCCAATTTATTTATCTGATGCTGCTCCCATCATCTCATTCCACTGCTGCAGCTATTGCTTAATATTATATGTTTGAGCAGTTGGCTTGTCAGTTTCTTCTGGCTTAAATTTAAGTCTGCATTGTCCCTTACCAATTAGGATTGCTACCTATTGTTGGAAGAGAGTGACTGTGACTACAGGTAGGTGATGCTTTTAACTGCGAGGTTTTCTCACCTCGTTTCTAGAAGAACTCTTCCTCAATCAGTAGAATCTTCCTTTATAACCTATGAAAGGCAGTATAGCACACTGGGCTGAGGGCACAGACTCTGAGCTCGACTTGAATACTGGTTCCACTCACTGGCTGTGTGATGTTGGCAATTTACTTAACTTCTGTCTGATCTTCTCATCTGTAAAATAGAGATATTAACAGTAGCTTCATCATGTGGTTGTAAGGAAGATTAAATGAGTCAATACATGCAAAATGCTTGGCCTAGTCCCTGGCACGTGCTAAGTGTTCCTTAAGCACTAGCTACTATAAATGGGGGCTTTATTAAATACTCCCACCTTTTGGGGTTGCTTCCTTGTGATGTAATTGCGTTCCGACATATGAGATGCTGTTTGCTCACGACTCCATTCTGGGAGACCTAACAGATAATTTAGCAGGCTCAGCTAGAAAATCGCCTTGGGAACATGCCCATCAGCCTGACTCTGGGTGGCAGCTGAGGTTCAGCAATGATGTTCCTGGTTCCAAGGCCAGTTTCTCAGTCCTACCCAGTCTAAACGGCTTGTCATCAGGCATAGATGTTGGACTAACTTGGGTTAAAATTTAAGTCAAATACAGCAGAAAACCTGTTAAGGGGTAAAGAGATTTATATGTTCTGGTGGTAACAAGAACAGAATGAGCAGACACAACTAAACCATTTGTCTCACAAAATGGTTTGACTCTCTAACAAGATTTGCTAGTTTATGACTCATTTTAAAGTGTATCATAAAAACTCAGAAATTTGGCATACTTTTTTTTACTTCCTTTTCATGTAGACAAATGGATGAAAAAGGATCTAAAAAAAAAACAAAGAGAAAACGATCTTAGGATTAGAAGACTTGTTCTCATTGTCTTCATGGTCTCACTTTCCTTTAAAAAGAGGTATTTAGGGGAGTGGATATAGCTCAGTGTTTGAGCGTCTGCTTCCTGGGTATAAGGTTCTGGGTTTAATCCCTGGTACCTCCTAAAAATAAATAAATAAATAAAAAGAGGTATTTATTCATCATGAATATTCCTCCAAGAGTTTGGGTGGATATAACAGGACAAAGTGTAACAGAAATTTAAAACCATCTTTACCTCTAACAAGGAAATTTTGATATTTTATATTTTATTGAATAAAATTGGCAAATATTTTCTAGACCTTGAGGTTGCATGTTTTATGAGGTTGGATATTGCATGTTCCCATGATTGGCTTTTTCAAGTAGTTAATTTCTTTAAAAAAATTTTTTTTTTTTAATTTTAAAGAGGCTTTAGATTATATAAATGTTACATCAGAAATATAGAGGATTCCCATATACCCCATCCCTCCCCCTCCCACACATTCCCACATTAACAACATCTTTCATTAGTGTGGTACATTTGTTACAATTGATGAACACATATTGAAGCATTACAACTAACTACGGACTATAGTTTACATTATAGTTTGTACTTTGCACTGTACAACTTTATAGGTTATGACAAAATGCATAATGGCCTGTATCCATCATTGCAATGTCATGCAGGACAATTCCAATGTCCCAAAAATGCCCCCATGTTACCCCTATTATCCCTCTTCCTCCCCTCAGAATCTCTGGTGGCCACTGCCTATATATCAATGATACAAGTTCTTCTATTGCTAGAATAATAATGTCTATAATAGAATAATAATAGAATAATAAGTCTACTTTAGTTCATTTTTCATTCCCTAATCTTGAGGATTTTGGAATGGCGATGCCCAGTCTGTTTTTGATGGATGGAACTGTCTTGGTTGCAGTTGTAGATACTCTCTGTTCCTTGGGATGGTCGTTGTCCATCATCATCCTTTTTTAGTTGTCCTGGGTGAGTCCAATGAACTGGAGAGTAGGTGCTGCAACTCTGCTGAGATTCAGGGCTCAACTGGCATATGAACAGATTGAAGATTTAAGTCTTTGGTACATATATTTAACATGTATGGTGCTAATTATAGGTTCAAATAAAAGGGACAGAAGAGCCATGTGTAGGGAAATTATAAACGAGTCTAACTCTGTTACATTGGGGAGCATAAATTCCAAAATAAGGCCCACTGACAGGGTGCTGAGTTCCTGATATTGTCTGCCCTGTTTATATTGTTAACATATATGTATTTGTATGACCCACAGAGAGAGTGCAAAGGTTATTTCACTGCAGTCAACTGCAGTTGACTTTCCTTTAATTTTAATAAGTTCCATGATCATTGCAGATGTTTACTTGGAAGAAACAGAAGAAAATTGAAACCTCTTGGCTTTTGAGAGTGAGCTTCACTTATTAGGTTGGATAAAAAATCATGGGATACAGAAATGAATTTTTCCAAATTATGTTGGAAAATAAAGACCTTAACAATAGAAATAGTGTTCAGTAACTTACTTTCCAATGTTCAAACAAACTGCATGTCAGAATGACTGAGTGTGATGCTGAAACTCAAACAGCTAAGTGACTCATTTCCTTTAGTTGGTCACTGAGTCATAGCTCATCTTTGCTCACTCAGATCTACGCAAAAGGTCTCAAGATGAACTCTGAAGTACCTTGCATTCTTTTTATCTAGGTTGACAAGTATCTTAGTACATTCCCATTTTCTTTCAAATATATATTAAATGATTTTGATGGGAAGCCCATGAGATATCATTAAACATTTTCTTTCTTGTAAACTTTTTTTCTTTTAAACTGTCTCTAGCTGTCATATCACCCTTCTGCCTCCAACACAACACAAGTAAATGAATCTTGTTGGTTGGAAGCCATTTGAGATTTGCCCATTCCTAAGATCAAGTCTTAAAACTGAGTCAAACATTCATATCCATTCTTATATTCCTTTTTCTCCCATTCAATGGTAATTTCTCTTTAACTACCTGACAATTACACTACCTATTTCTTGGATTCAATTTCTGCACCAAAATAATTATCTCCTCTGTTGTGTCCTAATGCCCCACCACCAGTAGGAAGGCTACTTGTTAAGATGAGATGATAGAGCCATTTCCAAGAGGACATTGTTGCTGGATTCAAAGACAGAAGCAGAAGTCTGAGATGTAGATGGCTTGAAATTACTCTTTTAATCATGATAAGAAAGGTACTATCTTGATATTTGTGGGCATTCTTTATTACTTTGAGTGAATCTCCATTTCCTCCACAGGAAAGAAGGAAACCTTAGAGAAAATTGGGTTGAATGTCTAAAAAAGAGTGGAAACTACATGTGCTGGATTTTATGGTATTGGGGATCTCAGAAGACTCTCAGAATAGATTGGGACGTATTTTCTAACAGTATTTGTTGTTGTTTGAAATGAACAAATAACTGCCTTCTTAATCAGAATGAATGCCATTTGTAGGCAAGAAATAACCTCTTTAAAAGGATAAGCTGTGGGTCCAATATAGCTTCCCCCTTGGCTTGTTCCAATGGTCCATGCTTAATGGCAAAGCCCCAAGATGTGTTTAACAATTGCAATTAATGTGCCACACTAATGAAGGATATTTATGTGGGAGGTTGTGGGAGGTATGGGAGGTGGGGCATATGGGAATCCCTATATTTTTTGTGTAACATTTATGTAATTTAAGTATCTTTAAAAATAAAGAAAGAGAGAGAAAGAAAGAAAGAAAGAAAGAAAGAAAGAAAGAAAGAAAGAAAGAAAGAAAGAAAACTTAAAGCACAAAAGAAAAACAAAGTCAATTTGAAGATTACATCCCATAGTTTCTTCTTCTTTAGAACAGAGATGATATTATTTAGTGAATATTTGAAACCTTTGATTGATAATCAAAAGCATAGCCAGGGGAAGATCAGGGTGAGCAATCATTTTCCTTGAATACATTCTACAAATGTGGTATCTTTCAACCATGGTTTTCTAAATAGTAACCTGTTAATTCAACAGGTAAGGCTAATCTGAGAATAAGCTAGAAAAAACCAAGGTTGTGACATAGGGAGAAGATGTTATGGGTGGGGTGGTGTTTGTTTTTTATATATATGCTGCCTCATCAACCAAGGACACAGGTCCCCTGCCCCCCAGCCCTGTCCCAATGAGTGTTCCTCCTGAAGTTAGAATCTGTTTGTGTCTTAGTGACAATGTGGGTGCATATGGAAAGGCAACCTGACCTCTGCCTTTATCAAGAGAACAATAGGACTCTTTACTACCAAGTTTGGGGGCCGAAACACGTCCTTGGCCTTCCTCCCTGAATTGTCCCCAGAAGCTGCTGTGTCAGGAAGATTACTTCCCTAGCCTGGCTCAGGTGGTTGCTGTGGCCATGTATCTTGGCAGACAATACCTATCATCTTGCTATGGATATTTCTTTACCTTTGTAAAATGCGTTGATTTTTCTCAGTCCTGAGTAAAACACATCTATCTCCCATCTCCTTTGAAGTAATCTCAGTATTGATGGGTAAATGATTTACTTCTAGATTCCCAGAGGTCAGATCATAGTGTTTGTGACAGTTTGAAGCTGGGTAGACCCTAGAAGATCATGTCTTTAGAACTAATCCATTCTTGTGTGTGTAAACCTATTGTAGATGGGACCTTTTGATTAAATTACTTCAGTTAAGGGTATTTGATTAGATTGTGTGACCTGGGGTGGGTCTTAATCCTCTTACTGGAGACCTTTATAAATGGAAGAAACATGCAGAGATACAGAAAGAAAAAACTTCTAGAAGCTGATAGAGGAAGCCCCGGAAGTCAGAAGTTGAAATCAACAGAACCTGGGAGAGAGAAAGCCACAGGAACAGAATGAAAGCCTGAGGCAGCCAGAAGCTGAAAGCAACAGAGCCTGGAGAAGAAAGCAGAGACCAGCAGATGCCACCATTGTGCCCTGCCATGTGCCTGGTTGCCCACAGCTGCAGCTCAGGGACCAAGCATCTCTGATGATGCCTTGACTTGGACACTTTTCTCAGCCTTGGAACTATAAGCGTATGAGTTAATAAATCCCCATTGTAAAAGCCAACCCATTTCTGGTAAATTGCCTTGGCAGCCTTTAACAAACTAAAACAGTGTTCTCTAGCCTTATTCTTCAAATGAAAGTTAAAGGTATTACCTGTTCCTTAATGAAAAGCAGGGGTGTGAGATTTCCCAGAAGTTCATAAGATTCACGAGAAATAAATGAAAAGGATAGCTTTATGGAACAGTATTAATTCAATTGCTCTTTCCTTCTCCTGGTAATTACAAGTCCTCTATCTCATTTGGGTTCAGCATGTTCAGTGAAGGAAGATCAGTTTCTATAGAGAATCATTTCGTTTAAATAAATGAGCTAATAACTGGTACTGGTGACAAGCATCTTTTAACTATGGGAATTACACTTCTAATTTAGTGATTAAAAAAACAACAACAACAAAGAACACATGCTACACTCTCAAAGGCATCCAGTGCCTCACAGTGCTGGTGAGATTGGCACCCATTTTAAAGACTGTGAAACTGAAAAAAGAAATGTAAAACTTTTTATTAAGTGGTGACAATTCTGGGATGGGCAGTGATATAATATTAGGGCTGTGAATTTTAAATTAACATCCACTGACTCCTGTCATAGTCTTTTAAAAAATGTATTTCCTCTATGTAATAAGCTGCTATTACTCTAAGATGTTATTCACCAATGATTTCATTTTGCATTTGTGGATTCTAAGAATAGTTCTAAAATGCAAAGGGATTTCATTACTATAATACAATTTCATAATAAGAAATAGACTAAAATAGACTAAGATTTTTTGGGGAACAGATAAATTTATAATGCCAAGTAAAATGTGGTCAAAACACATGCACAGAACTACTATGCATAATTGTGTTATCTATATGTTTGTCAAGTTCTGAAATTGTTTGAACATGTGCAAAAAACTTCAGCCCCTTTGAAAAGCATTTGTTCATTGCAGAAATTCAGTTTGACTATAGCCAGGGTCACCTTTCAGAAGCACGTGGAGTAAGCCATTTGTGGATGAACTAATATGACTCAATATAGAAACACTGGAAAACTTGTCTATTGTTGCCTTGTGCTAAAGCAGAAGTTAAAGCTCATTTATGTTAGATGGAAACATTTTTCAGGAAGCAATGAAGGAATCCACATTTTCATCAGGTTGTAGGTTCTTTCTGATTAGGGAAAATGAAACTCCAATGACCAGAGGGCCTGGTAACTACCTAGTCATTGTTTGAATTATTTTAAATGTAGAATGGAGTAGAGGAGGTGATAAGAATTCCTTGTTTTATTTAGAGTTGCTGTTCACAATAGAGAGGTGTTTTTTCAAGCTGCCCTCTATAGTCTGGGGTTATCAACCGTAGCTGCTCATCAGACACTTGGGAGACTTTTGAAAACAGATGTCTGGGCCCCACCCAAATCTATTGTATATGAATTTTGGTGGGCAGAGCCTGGCATCCATAATTTTGAAAAGTTCCAATCATTATTCAGAAAGACAATGAGGGTTGAGAATTGATGCCCTGGGGTTGTATGGATGGATGTGGGTGGAGACCTACTACCCTCTCCCCATTGCTTTCAGCTGGAGAACAGCTATGCCTATCTTTTTACATATTGAATTTTCATGTGTGAGGGGTTAGAATCATTAATGTGAAGGGATTCACAGCTTTCCCACTTCCCTGTTCCCTGCTTAATTTCTTCATGCTCTTTTCACTCTCTTAGGAAAAAAAAAAGGAGACAAAGTATGAGAAGGTAGAGCATTGTGGG
Source organism: Cabassous unicinctus (assembly GCA_029593785.1). NCBI lineage: Eukaryota > Metazoa > Chordata > Mammalia > Cingulata > Chlamyphoridae > Cabassous > Cabassous unicinctus. The sequence continues at coordinate 9,852 of JAQZBX010043227.1, read as the reverse complement.
AAGGAAAGAAGCACACAAGGGACCTAGATGGTAGCGCCAAATGACGTGGGTGAGACAATTCTTTTGGGTGGTAGGCAGGGATGAGGGATTTCCAGGATTAGACAGGGATGGAAGTGGAGGTGAAGATTGGGGTACAAGAGTTTAAATGTCGTTCTTTGGGAACTAATTCTTGGACAATATTAAATGTTTGAAAGGGAATAAAAATTGACTCTTCTAACTGGGTCAAGCTACTTTAAATATAATTCCTCTCTGGAATGGATTATTGGCGGGGGGGGGAAGAGCTATCAGCGGGAATGCTGAAAGCATTTGTGGACTTCTTAAAAATGATGATGTCAAGGATCCAGGGTCTTTCCATCATTCTACTCCATCAGCCTTAGGGTGCTGGCCTTTTATTTTTATACTTGGCCCTCAAAAGATGGCATCACATCCAAGGTCAAGGTAGGGAGACAAGGGAAGGGGTAAACCAAGAGCATGTAGCTTGCTCAAAACCTTTTTGTAAAGAACAGTTTCCCAGTCCCACTAGCAACTAGTTTCCCTTTTGACTCATTGGTTTTGGATGAGACCTGGGGTTTGCCTTTTCAATAAACCTCTCAGGTGATTCTGCTGCAGGTGGTCTGTGGACCGCACATGAAGAAACACTGTTATTGAGAGAAAAGATAAAGGTAGTCCAGCGATTCTCAAACTGGCTGAATGTTAGAATCATTGGGGAAGCTTTTTAAAAAATATCAAGGCAATGCTCATGTATGAGCCCTTTCCCCAACATTAGACAATTGGAAAATCTGGGGTTGAATGAGCAGAATCATTTAAAATTCACCAAGGTGTTTCTAATGTGCAATCAGAGTTGAGAATCATTGAGCTTAATTAAAGACTGTATTGATGAACAAAGTTCTTGTGCAAATAGTGAAGCCAGAAAACAGCTGTGATGGCAGGAAGAAGGTACCGCACTCTCCATGATGGCTCTTGGAAAACTTTGAAAGGAGAGGATATAGAGGAGACAGGGAAACAGGCTGGCAATCTTTTAAAGAAAATGCAAAAAGATAAATGATGAAAGGTGAGGTATCTCAAAATAGTTCAGTGTTCAGGACTTATCATACTGGTTTTAAATTCTGTTTTAGATGCAAGCTTTTAAATATTGATTTAAAAATATCATTTACTGTAACTTGTCAATGAGTAAAAGTTTATTAATATTTATGTGGGTGTTGTAATTAAGCAATTATTTTGTTTAGGTTAAAGAAAACTGGTTAGAAGTGGTAGGCTATGGAATCCTCTGCAACCTTTCCTGTAGAGATGAACTACCCTACCCAGCTGGCAGCAGTGCCACCTGTCATAGACCAGATTAAGCTGCCCAACACAGGCTTCTTGGGGGCTGAAGAGGTTCTTGTCTTCAGGAGCAGGTTTAGCAGATTGAACATGACAAATGGAAATTCTTTCCAGTATATCTAATGGCATTCTGCTGGTAGAGAATTACAATATTTTTATAACTACTTATATAAAACCCTAGACTGGCATTTTGAAAAAGTGCCTTTAATTGTGAGAAATGTTGCCTGTGCTGATACTCTACTCTGTTATTTCCAAACCACCAGCCAAAATGTTAAGGGATGTGGTTATTTTGTACCTGTTACCAGACCAGCTCCGGGCTGATGCACGTTGCCAGGAGTGAACATGCTTTTGGGTATTGATAGTTCCAGTTTCCTGGCAGGAAAACAAAGAATGAAAAAGCGGTTACACGAGAAAAAAACTCAAAGAGGATATTAAAATTCCATTCCACAAACACTGATAAGGCACCAACTTTGTGTAAGGTAATGTTCATGAGGGAGAATACAAAGATGAATAAGAAACAAATCCTACTTTCAGGAGGAAAGCACACATGGAAAATGACTAGAAAACACAGAAGTGTTTTAAATACCATCACATATTTGAAAGTCATTCAAAGAAACTGTAAATTCTGAGAAGAACTTACACCCTACCTTAAAGCTTAGGGGAAGTTTTTCAGTGGTGTGATGGTTTAGATGTGAGAATCGAGGCAGGAGTGTCATATTGATACCAGCATTTGGGAGAAAGGTTTGCCTGGTGAGGGAGCAGCATGAACAAACCATTGAGATAAGGCTGGCGATCTTTGGTCCTTGGCTTTACTGTCACATTAGGATGTCTTCTACTTCCTCCTCTGGGTGCCCTTGACTTCTGCCTTTTTCCCATGGTTTTCTCCCTCTATTTCTGAATATTATTCTGCTTACAAAAGAGTCCACTAATCTGGATTAAAACCCAACCTGATTCAGCCGTGCAACATCTTACCTGAATGAACATCCTCAAGAGATCCTATTTACAATCGGTTGACACCCTCCAGAATGTGAACCAAGACCAAGAACATGTCCAACTGGGATGCACAATTCACTGCACCCCAGGTGTGTTCTGGTAATGAAAGTATGGAGTAGCTGAGACATGTGGTTTATGTATGTTCGTGGATGGAAGGTAAAGAATGACCAGAAAGTGTTGTTTTGGGAAGATTGTTAAGGGCCTTCAATGATTTGTTAAAGGACTTTATCCTTTTTCTTTGAGTATTAAGGAGTTATTGAAGATTTGCAATGAGATGTTTAGAGCTATTTTTTTTTTTAATCTACAGAAACATTTTTGGAGAAAGATATCTAAGGAAATGTTCATGCAACCCAGTGTTTGGAAACTGACAAACTTCCGTTAGTCTGTAAATGCTGTAGCCTCATTACTGCCCAGTCTATCTTACTGAATACCCACATGAGTTTGGCTTTGATCTCACCTTTAGCAAATGTCACTGTGCTACTTTGCAGGAGGTATTTCCTAACAGACCCACAGTCTCTTGATTATGCCAGACACTAATTGTGAGAACATTTCGCATTTCTAGCTTCCTGCATGTTAGCAAATGTACAGAAGGATTGGTCAGCATAGAAGTTTAAAAGATGGGCACTCATTTGAAGAGCACCTCATCTATAAAACCAGGGTAACGATACAGCAGAATCTATCTCATATCTTTGTGATGAAGAATAAATGAGAGGTTACATGTAAAGTGCCTAAAGATTGCTCAGTAAATGTTATGTCTTATTACTGGTAGTACCGGTGGAGCTAGGAGTCGAATCCCTGTTTCCTTGACTCCAAATTCTGTGTTCTTTCCACCCCTCTGCTCTATCTCCCAAAGTGCTCCTGACCTGTAACCATCATGGGCTTTATGCTTCACCCCCTGTTGTTTCTTATCATGGTTTTTCTCTCTGGACACATGTTATGGCAGCATCTTTCCATGCAGACCCCTCATCATGACAATGACAAGACTCAAGGGCCTGGCATCAGAGAATAGCGCTGAGAGCTGCCAGCGTGATAAACAAGCTGGTGGTGGGCTGCTTGTGCCTGGCGCAACTGCCGTATTGATGGATCTGAGCTGAATTGACTGCTCTCTGGGGAGGCTGGAATCTCAAGGCAGTGGTAATGCTTGCAGATTGCACATTGCTGCAGAAGGCGTATTCTTGAAAATCTCTGAGAGAGGCTTTTTCTTATGGTATCCAAGATCTCATCCTCATGAGTGTTAATAATGGATTATGGCTGGACAATAAAAACCACTGGGCTTCTGGTTAAGAGTGAAACTTAACATCTGGCAAGAGGTTGATTGCTGCCAAGAGCTCTTCTTGCTTGCCTCTGCAAGTGATATTTATAAGTCGAAGATCTCTGCTTGGCATTCTTGCCGGTGGTTGACTGCTTAGGAGTTGGTACGCTTTGTTTTTCACTGACGTTCATAAGGAAGTCTGTACCTAGAAGTTGCTTTACTTACAAACAAAGCACTCACCATCAGTTGAGCCTCCGTATCAGTCAGGAGAGGCTAGGTTATGTAGCAGTAACATTCCTAAAATATTAGTGGCTTATTACAACAAAGGTTTATTTCTCACTCCCACTGGGCATGAATCCAGGGAATTTAGAGCACTTCTCCCTCTTAGTATTACCTACCTTTTATTATTTACAATGTGGCAATCACAGGACACTATTTTATATGTAATATTTCCTTTGATCTCACATGACTGTGAAGGTTGGTATTATCTCCTTTTTGCAGTTATGAAAATCTAGGCCCAAGTACAGTGAGTAAGTTGTGGACTGGCTTGTGGATCCAGGTTCTTCTAATGCTAAAACCTGTTATTTTAACCACTATGTTATGCTGCTCTTTTAAACATAACTTTAAGATTTAAAGAAAATGTTTATTCACTAATGTTTTCCAGTAGTCCTGGGGTGATTCCTATTCTGCTGTAAAAGAAGGGAATTTTGGGAATCACTGCCCTTGGCTTTCACTCCTCTTCCAGTTTTGTTGCCATTAGAATCTGTTGACAGTTAAAGCTTTTTCCGAGAGAGAATGCCTAGAATTGAAGGTTGAATCTGAGAGCATAATGGGATTGCTGATTAAACTCCAACTGTAAGCATTAGTTATGCAGGAATAAACTGTCACCCTCTATAGTAAATTCAGATCTAGATATCTGAGAAGGCAATTATCCTAATTAGTTCAATAATGAATAATTTAAATCTATAACATCGGCATAAAATTCACAGTGCTTGCTTACTTCTCCCCTCCAATTTCATACGCCATTTGAAATTGAGATGGAAGAGGTGTCTTGTCTTCATAACTCAAAATACTACCTAGTTAGGCAAGGGTAGGGGACTGAAAAATAATGTCATATCAGTGGTTCAAAGGCAAAAATAGCTGATGGATTATTTAAGTATTTCAAATATGAATTCATACTTGAATTATGGCATGATTCCTTAAAAGTCAAGATGACGTACTTTGATTTTTTGCTGAGAAGCCATTGGATGGATGCAGTTTGGTTTACCAAAAGTTGATTTGATTGTGTCATTTTTTTCTCTTATATCCATGTTTTCAAATCACTTTCCATTAGTTTTTGAAAGCTGGGGCCCTTTTACTTTATTATTATTGTTTTAAATTTTCTTTTGGGGGTCTTTTAAAAGCTGCAGATCCCCTGGTCCACACTGAAAAATCTGTATTTTAATCTACTCCCTGGGTCATTTTTATGTGAGCAATTTAGCCCTCATGCATCCACCGTCCTTTCATGACTCCCCAACAGTTGGCAATATCACTTTTTAGGTCTTAGAATGTTACCTATAGGAGTTGGGTTAGCTAGATTTTGTCCAGTCTTTAAAAATTTCTCCTTCATCAAAGCAAAGGAACAGAATATATATATATATATGTATGCATGCATGTATGTATGTATATATATGTGTATATATATATATATGTATGCATGCATGCATGTATGCATGTTGTTGCTTCCCCAAAACTTTAAATTTTATTTTCCCATAAAAGTGACCCATTGTGCCTTATCATGCAAAAATCAGCCACTCCATAGCAGACCAAACAAGTTAATGAAGTAAAACTTCAGGAAATGAGACTTTCACCCAAAAGATACAAATCTTATTTGGTGACTATATATAATGAATAGAGTGGGACTTCAGACAAGTGGACATAACCTGCCCAGCAATTAAGCATTGCCTTTTTGTCTAAGACTTGTTGGCAAAATCACTGTTCTCTTCTCGTTTGATGTTTTCCCATATTAGGGAGATGTGACATATATAATCCCTGATGGGGAAATCAGAAGCAGTTCAAACCCATAGCTTGCCTAATCCTTTGAAGGAATTCAGAGAACACTTTTTAATCAATGGTTTAATATTTCAGAAGCACAGTAAGTCACTTCCTAAGATGTGGATTGATTTATGTGAATTATCTTTAAAAGTCTACATATTGGGACTGGGTATAGCTCAGTGCCTGCTTCCCATGTACAAGGTCCTGGGTTCAATCCCCGGTGCCACCTAAAAAAAAAAAAAAAAGTCTACACCTAACACTGAAATAATAAAATGATTGTTAGAACCTGTATTAGTCAGTATTAGTAAGGGTTCTCCAGGGAATCAGAACTGACAGTATATATCTATATATCTATCTGTATCTATATATACCTATATATCTGTACCTATCTATCTATATCTGTAAGTATTATGAGGTTTATTATAGGAATGGGCTCATGTGACTATGGGAATTGGCAAATCCAATCCTGTAGGGCAGACTGCAAGCTGGGAACTCTATTGAAGTTTTTGATGAACTTTCCAGGAGAAGCTGGCTGTCTGGAGTAGGAATAGAAATTCTTTCTCACTGCTGAAATCATCAGTTCTCCTTTTAAGGCCTTCAACTGATTGAATGAGACTTCTCTCATTGCTGAAGGCAATCTTCTTTGTTGATTGCAGACGTAATCAGCAATAGATGCTGTCAACACCCTTCAGAAGATTTAAATCCATGAAATATCCTCACAGTAACAATCAGGCCAGTGCTCACTTGACCAAACAACTGGACCTAATAACCTAGCCAAGGTGACACATGAACTTACCCATTACAGAACCCTTGTTTATTTTACATTCACAACTTAATGAATATATGTGTATATATAAATAATACAATGTAAATAATACAATATAATATATACATACATATCAATGCATCTTTATATCATTTTATTTTACACATTATTTTATAGCAAACTTTTATGTTTATATATAATGAGTATATCTTTTGTAATATAATCTTTTAAAAATAATAGTATATTAATACAATTCTTATACTAAATTCTTAGAGAAAGTTGTGTTTCCAATATGACTTTATGTTGTCCCCAAGTTAGAAATGTGTTATGGTTCACAGATTCATTTGGAAGTCAGTTACTTGGAACAATACATTATTTCTGATATTATATTATTTCTTATTATATTATATCTACTTTATATTATAAGAATAATATCATGTGGTAATATTGTGTTTTTATATATTATAATATATAATTTGTTATAATATGTTATTGTTTTATAACATGATTAGCCAAGCTTGGCCTACATAGCTATCTATTTTATGCTTCTGAAATGTTTTACATTTGATAGCAGCATTTTTCTATTACTTTTCATTTCTGCTACCAGGTTGCACAGTTAAGCTACAAACTAAATATGCTTTGAAGGTCTCATTGAGATATACAACTGTTTTATTTTGCTAAAAGCTGCCAAAAGTAATATACCAAAAATGGGCTGCCTTTTACAATGGGGCTTATTGGCTCTCAAGCTTACAGTTCCAAGGCTGAGAAAAGCATCCAGATCAAGGCATCATCAGGCAATGCTCTCTCCCTGAAGACTGGCTGCAGGAAATCCTGGAATTCTGTCACATGGGGAGACCCATGGTAGTATCTGCTGGTCTCTGCCCTCTCCTCTGGGCTCCATTGCTTTCAGCTTCCTCTGGCTTTCTCTCTGCTCCTATGGCTTTCTCTCTCCCAGGTTCCATTGATTTCGGCTTCTAGCTCTCATGGCTTTCTCCCACAGCTTCTTTGGGATTCCTCTCTGAGCTCCTGTGTCTTTTTTTCCCTGTGTGCCTCTCCATATTCATCCCATTTATAAAGGATCCAGTAAAGAATTAAGACCCTCCTTGGGTCATGCCCTACTGAAGTAATACTGAAGTCAAAAGTTCCCTTAAGTGAGGGAATGTAATCCAAATGTCCCAACTACAATAGGTTTACCACCACAGGAGCAGATCAGCTCTAAGGGCATGAACTTACCTGAGGTCCATAAAAGCCTTAAACTGGCACAACTAATGGTTTCTACATAGGTGTAATGAAAAATGCCTTATAGTCAGAGGGAATGTGTTGGCTTGGCAACTATTTCTTCTTCTGGAGGGGAACTGGCAAGGGTCTAGTGACTTCAGCTAAGGGAGTCCTCAGCGGGACATGGTCTGGCCGTTTGTACAGATGTTTAAAAGCCCTGTACTTATACACAATGGAGAACCCACCTTAGCAGCATTATTAATAGTGATAATAATAGAAAACAAGAATAACGTTTACTAAGTGCTTATTGATGCAGGCATCGTGCTAAGACCTTAAAATATATTTTCTCATCCAATAATCATAACAGCCTTTGATGTTAGAGGAAACAAACTTTGGGAAGTTAAGTGACTTGTCCAAGGTCATTGAACAAATTATATATTTATACAACTATAAATATGTAATTAAACTATAAATATATACATATCTAATATCCATAAATTTAAAAATATATATTACAAAATTGGTATCAGACTCTGTATCCAATTCTGTACTTACTTTTCTTAGCTAATAATAGATTATGGTCACATCTCCATATCAATAAATATAGATGGATGTTAAGAATTCAGTCATACAAATAAAAAATTTATTTAACCCTATTCCAATTATTTATTTGCTCTATTATTTCTGTAAAAATTACTTTTGATAACCACTATTATATATTTATCTTTGCTAATGTGCCCAATTATTTCCTTTGGATACGATTATAGCATTGGAATTATAAGGTCAAAATGTGTAAGCATTTTCCAGAGTTTTGATACATTTTGCTAAATTGGCTCTAAGAGGACTATAACAGAGTCAACTCCCAACAGCATTGCGTGAGGATGCCTGTCTCCCCTGTTGGGAACGGAATAATGTACTACACAAGAGACATGTTCAAGTCTTAATTCTGTGGGTGTGAACCCATTTGTAAGTAGGACCTTTGAAGATGCTGTTATAGGTTAAGGTGCAGACTCACTTGTGAATAGCAGCTTTGAAGATCCTATTTAGGTCAGACCAGATGAATCAGGTGGGCCTTAGCCCACATGACTGCAGTGCTTGGAAGTGAAGGAAATTCAGACACAGTCAGCCCAGTGAAAGCCAGAAGTCAGTAGAAGTAAGATAAGCCAGTGGGAGAGATCACCAGGCAGTGGAGAATTGGCATCACCAGAATGCTAGAGACTTTGGAGAAAGCATGGCCTTGCTGACACCTTGATTTTGAGACAATAGATTCTTGTTGTTTAAACAGATCAGTGTGAGGTATTTATCATAGCAGCCCTGGCAAACTAAGGCATACACATTCCAGCCTACAGGAGCACTATTCTTTCTAATCTTGGTAAATCTGGCAAGCAAAAAAAGCCACTTTTATTTGCACTTTTATTACAAGTGAAAATGATCGTTTTTTCACGTGTGTCTTTATCATTTCTATTTCCTCTTTTGTGAACTTTATGTTCACAAGTTTTGCCCATTTTTCTCTTCAAATGTTTTTCTTTTTCTCGTTGGCTTATAAGTGTACTTTAAATTCAGAAGAAATTAACTCTTTAGTATGGCTATTGCACAGATTTGGTGATGTTTGCCTTTCTGAGGTTTTAAGTTCTTCCATAGATAAATTCCAGTAATTTTAAAAACAGCTTTATTGAGATAATCTCTTTAAAGACTGGCTTAAATAGATGACAGGGGGTTCTCATGTTTTCTTCTACATTCCATTGGTTGTACTATCATAGTCATGTAGCCTCTAGAAAACGCCAATGTACACTCACAAGAGAATGGCCATGAGAAGCGCAAATAATATCTTAACTCTATTATGAAAATAGTTCTAAGCTCACAAAAACTCTGAAAGCTCTCCGGTTTCTCCAAGCATCACTGCAGTGTCGTGGATAAAAGAACCTCCCTGGAGCGGGAACCTAGGTCATAGCTTCACCAAGTACTCAATTTTGTTGATACAGATTAACAAAACATAAAACCACCCAAAGTGTATAATCAATGGTATTTGATATAATCACATATTTGTGCATTCATCACTTAAATCATTCTTAGAGCACTTTCATTATTCCAACAATAATAATAACAACAAACAAAAAAATCTCACTTTTTTTTTCAGATTTATTTTTATTTATTTATCCCCGCCTTGCTGCTTCTGCTCGCTGTGTCCATTTGCTGTGCATTTTTCTGTGTCTCCCTTTGTTGCCTCATCTTGCTGCACCAGCTCAGCGTGGGCCATTGGCGTGCCGCG
>JAQZBX010043226.1:0-21744 GCA_029593785.1 Cabassous unicinctus | reverse complement strand
AATCCCTGACTGTTATACTTTTTTCAATACAAGTTTAATTACTTAAAATAATTCATGGTTATCTACATAATCTGGACATCATGGGGATAAAAAAACCTTTTATCATTTATTAACGGTACTTAACCACAAGTACACACAAACACACATACACCGAAAATGATACCAAATAATGGCAGAAAGAATTAAGTTTAAAACAGTACTTCTAGAAGCAGTTTTTAAGGTTAAAGGGAGCAAATTCTGTTTTCTCTCAAGCAGGGTTCATGGAATCAGGGCAACCCCTGTGTTTTCTTCTCTGATTGTCCATCAGCAGCAGCTCATACTGCACCAGATCTATGGATTCTCTTTAATTCAAACCATCGTGTGCTATCACATGATATCAAGTGCAGGAGTGTCCATGACTGAGTTCCACATTATCGTATTAGCATGTTCTATCTTTCGTCATGATAAATGATTGATATTTAAATTATTGAAACTTTATCAAATATTTTATTCTTCATGATATATATTTTACATATTTTTGTTTTCATTCTTTGTCTCTATAGCTACTATGCAGTAGATCACAGAATCTCTGTTATGAATATCAACTGTGTACTTTCTTTCCACTGCTCTCTCTCTGATAAATGGCAACCCTGATATAAATTTTATGTTGTACAGTGTTACAAATATAGATGGATCTATTTATAGGTATATTTATCTATGTAATTATCTAAAGATGATAAACATTTTCTGTTCAAAGACATAATGTGTAAGTTACACTGAAATGAAGGGCCATGGATACAAGCATATAAGGAATTCAAGCATATATGCATATCAAGGAATCAACATGAAAATATAAAAATTATATTCAAAGGTTAAACAGAAGAGTTTACTGCATCCATTTGCAGGTAGAATGAATTGTTTCATCCTAGTTTTCTACCTAATGCACTGTGAACATGAGAAAATGACAAACCTTTCTAGATATTTCTTCAATTAAACCAACATAAGCATAATAAGATGACACCACAAATCCAATATTTAATTTTTACTACTTGGCATATTAAAATGAGTAATTACAGGAAGTAATCAATTTTATTCAAGGAAAATCTTTATTCAGTGGTTAATTTCTGCTTGTGTACATTTAAATATCCTTGGTTTTCTAACAGAGTCACATAATTATGTTATCTAAATTTTAAAATAACATATTACAAACATTATTTTTATTTGTGTATAATTGAAACATTATTACCCATTTAAAAATCAACTCCTTAAGGTAACCAGAATGAACTTCTAAACATTCTTTCCAGAGCACTTTAATCTTGCTGTTCCTCAGGCTAAAGATGATGGGGTTTATGAAGGAGGCCACCGTGAAGTAGAACATGGATGTGAGGAGGGAATGGATTGTTGATTAATTTGAGATAAGGCCCAAACAAGGAAAACAATGCAGAAAAGATCTATAAAATAATAATAGCTATTTCGGGAGAGCAGGTTGATAAGGCTTTGTTCCAGGCTTCCACAGGATGCATCTGGAGCACAGTTAAAAAGAAGTTAACATAAGAGGTGAATAAGATGACAAAGCTTATTAAGACAAGGCAAAAAGTTACAGCAAGTACCACAAACTCAGGAAACTGGACAGCCTGAGTTAAATACTTATGACTTGAGGAATGTCACAGAAGAATTGATGTATTACATTTGACTTTGTGAAGGGAAGCCTGAACATGGTGCCTGTGTGGATAGCAGGGTAGACCAGCTCACTGACATATGAGCCACCTGCTATCTTTATTCACAAATGTGGCATCATGGTGACCCCATAATGCAGAGGGTGGCAAATGGCAATGTAATGGTCATAAGACATTGCCATGAAGAAAAATAAATCTGTGGCTCCAAATAAGAGAAATAAGAATGTCTGAGCAGCACATTTTTTGAGAGAAATAGATTTGTTGCCTGTCAGGAAATTTACGATTGAATTGGAATAGTTACTGAGATGTAACAAAAATCCACCAAGGATAAATTACCTATGAAGAAATCCATTGGGAAGTGAAGACATGGCTCTCTCACAATAACAGTAATGGTAAGAATTCCAGTCAGGTCTCCCAAATAGATCACTAAGAACATTAGTACTTGTAAAACTTGGAGTCCCCAGGAACTTGAAATATCCATGAGGAGGCATTCCATAAAGATGGTGCAGTTTCCCATGTCTACTAATACGCTGCTGTCTCCTTGAGGTCAAAGGATATAGTGATAATATAACTTTGCAAATCAAAATAGAGAGCACCCAAAATTTCATCATACAAAGTAAATGTTATATTTTCATAGATTGTTATGATGCATAGAGATATCTATATCTCATAAAATCGATATATGATTCTCAATGCTTAATTAATATGTAGGAAATTGAAAGAATTAGAAAATGGAGAAACACACAAATGCTAATAATATTTAGGACTGTCACAATATCTTCCTCGAATTAGAATTTTGTACAATTACATATACAAATCAAAATACAAACACATGAAGGAAAGAGCATAAAGATAAAAAACAACATACCTGAGGACTAAAATATGAGTTTTCAGCTCCCAAACATTACCTTCCTGTGTCTTCATTGAGCATATTTTAGAAGGTTACTATTTACAAAGGTTTTTTATTCTAAACCATATGAAGAAATGTGTATCAATATATCAGTGTATGAAATGTGTATGTTTGGTGATGTGTTTCTAAAAAGCACTGGAATAATTATACCTCTAACCATTCTCAGGGGATCAATTTGTTTGATATGTTGTTGAATACAATTAACAAGTATTTTGTTGAGGATTTTAGCATCTAGTTTCATTAGAGGAATTGGTCTATAGTTTTCCTTTTATGTGGCATGTTTGGCTTTGGTATTAGGGTGATATTGGCATCATAGAATGAGTTAGACAATGTTCCATCTGCTTCTGTTTTTTGAAAGAGTGTAAGCATGATTGGCATTAGCTCTTTTTGCAATGTTTGGTAGAATTCACTTGTGATGCCCTCTGGTCCTGGGCTCTTCTTATTTGGGAGGTTTTTGATAAGCAATTCTATCTTGTTACTTGTGATTAGTCTGTTGAGTTAATCAGTTTCTTCTTTCATTGATGGACGATGCTTGTGTGTTAATAAGAATTTGTTCATATACTCTAAATTATCCATCTACTTTGCATACAATTTTTCAAAATATCCTCTTATGATACTCTATATTTCTGTCAGGTCAGTAGAGATATCCCCTTCCTCTTTTCTTATTTTATGTATTTTCTTCTCTTCTCTTTGTTTTCTTTGTTATTGCAGCAAACACTAACAAATTTTATTAATGTCTCAAGGAACCAGCTTTTGGTTCTGTTTACTTTTACTAGTGCTTTCTTATTTTCCATTTCATTTAGCTTTTTTCTAATCTTTGTTATTTCCTTCTTTCTACTTCCTTTGGGGTTAGTTTTTTGTTGTTGTTGTTGTTCTTTTACTAATTATTCCAGGTGTGTACTTAGGTATATGATTTTATTTTATTTTTTAAATATGTATATATATTTTTTGAAGATACTGAGATTACACAAATGTTACAGAAAAATGTACGGATTCCCATGTGCCCTGCTCCCCACACCTCCCACAACTTCCCACATAAACAACATTCTTCATTAGCATGACACATTCATTGCAATTGATATACACATCCTGGGGCATTGCTATTGAGTATGGACCATAGTTCACATTGTAGTTTATACTATCTCACACACAATTCTGCAGGCTAAGGAAATATACATAATGGCCTATACTGTCATTGTATTGCCATTCAGGACAATTCCTATGTCCTGAAAAATCCCCAATTTACACCTCTCTTTCCCTACCCCTGCCCCCACAGCCTCCAGTGGCCAATGCCTCTATATCAATGCTTTAATTTCTTACATTGCTAAAATCACAAGTCTATAGTGAAATACTAGTAACTCCACTCTAGTCCATAGTTCATTCCTCAATCCTGAGGATTCTGGGATGGTGATGTCCACTCCACATCTAATTGAGATGGGACTTCGATCCCATAAAGCTGATGGATGGGACTCTCATGCTTTCAGTTGTAGGCTCTCTCATTTCCATGGTATGGTGGTTATCAATCTTCAATTCCTTGTTAGTTGTCCTGGGTGAGTCCAATGAACTGGAGAGTATATGTTGCAACCCCACTGAGGCTCAGGGCCAAGCTGGCACTATCCTGCAAAGCTGGCATTAAAAAATGAGGGAGAGTTCAAAATAGTCACAGATAAACAGAAAGCAAGATGGAATATCAATAAGAAACGTGCACTTCAAGAAATACTAAAGGGAGTACTGCAGGTGAAAAGGAAAAAAAAGGAAAGTGAGAGTTGTAGGAAAGTGTAAGAACAACTAAAAAGATAAAAAGAGAAATAAAAACAGCACATGGCATACATAACCCAAGGAAATATATGGCTAATGTAATTAATTCCTTGACAGTAATAACATTGAAGGTTAATAGATTAAACTCACCATTCAAGAGACACAGATTGTCAGAATGGTTGAGGTAATATGACCTATCTATATCTATCTACAAGAAATTCACCTTAAATCCAGGGATGCAAGGAGGCTGAAAATGAATGGTTGGTAAACAATTTTGCAAGCAAAGAATAACCAAAACAGGGCAGGAGTAGCTATACTAATATTGGACAAAATACTTTAAATGCAAAACTATTGTAAGAGACAAAGTAGAACACTATATATTAATAAAATGGATAATCTATCATGAAGAAAGAACATCCATAAACATTTATGCACCTAACTGGGCACCTCAAAATGCATGAGGCAAACATTGGAAAAAATAAGTTGAGAAATAGAGGCCTGTACATTTATAGTGGGGGACTTTAATACACCATTATCACCCTTAGATAGAACATCTCAATAGAGAATCAACAAAATTCAAAGACTTTGAATAATACATTTCATTAACTGGATTTAATAGACATATACAGAACATTACACAAAGACTCAGTGGGATATATATTCTTCTTGAGTGCACATGGATCATTCTCCATGATAGACCACATGCTGGCCACAGAACAACTCTCAATGAATTTAAAAAGATTGAAATTATTCAAAATAATTTCTCTGACCACAATAGAATGAAGCTGGAAATCAGTAAGAGGCAGAGAACCAGATTAGGCTCAAAGACATGGAAGTTACACCACACATTCTTAGACAAACATTGGGTCAAGGAAGAAATTGCAAAAGATATCAGTAACTACCTTGAAATAAATGAAAATGACAACACAATGTATCAAAACCTATTGGATATAACAAAAGCTGTACTGAGAAGGAAATTCACAACCATAAATGCCTATATTAAAAAAGGAAAAAGAGCTAAAATCAAAGACCTATGCCACATCTAGAGGAATTAGAAGAAGAACAGAAACTACCCTCAAAGGAAGTAGAAAGAAAGAAATAATAAAGATTACAGCAGATCTAAATAAAATTGAAAATAAACACAAGAATAAATAAATAAAACCAAAAGCTGGTTCTTCAAGAAGACTAATAAAATTGGCAAACCCTTAGCTAGGCTAACAAAGAGAAAACATGAGGAGATGCAAATACATAAAGTAAGCAATGAGGAAGGGACTATCACCTGTGACCCCACAGAAATAAAGAGTAGTATAAAAGGATACCTTGAAAAATTATATGCCAGTAAGATGGATAATTTTATAGGAAATGGGCAATTTCCTAGATACACAAGTAGCTTACCTTGTCAAAGAAGAAATGCATGAACTTAACAGTCCAATCAAAAGTAATGAGATAGAATTATTCATCAAAAATATCCCAAATAAGAAGAGCCTAGGACAAGACAACTTCACAGTTGAATTCTAGCAAACAATCTGGAATGAACTAACTCCAATCCTGCTTAAGCTCTTCCAAAAAATACATTTGGGGGGAACATTGTCTAAATCATTTTGTGATGCCAACATCACCCTAATACCAAAGCCAAACCAAGACACCACAGAAAAGGAAAAAAATAGACCTATTTCTCTATTAAACCTAGATGCTAAAATCCCGTAGAAAATACTTGTTTATCGTATTCAACAACATATCAATCAAATTATACACAAAGGCCAGGTGTGTTTCATCTCAGATATGCAGGGATGGTTCATCATAAGAAAATCAGTCAATGTAATATACCACATAAACAGATCAAAAGAAAAACAACAACACATGATCATCTCTACAGATGCAGAAAAAGCATTTGACAAAATAAAACACCATTTTCTGATAAAAACAGTATAAAAGATAGGAATAGAAGGAAACTTCTCAACATCATAAAGAACATATATGAAAAACCCACAGCTAGCATCATATTCAATGGTGAAATCCTAAAAGTTTTCCCTTTGAGATCAGGAACAAGGCAAGAGTGCCTGCTTTCATTGCTTCTATTTAACATTGTGTTAGAATTACTTGCTCAAGCACTTAGGCAAGGAAAGGATATAAACAATATGCAAATTGGAAATGAAGAAGTATAAATTTCACTATTTGCAGATGTCATGATCCTATACATAGAAAGTCCTGAAACATCTACAACAAAATTTCTAGAGCTTGTAAATGATTTCAGTAGAGTCACAGTTTAAAAGATCAATATGAAAAAATCAGTAGCATTTCTGTACACCAATAATGAACAAGAGGACGTGGAAATCAAGGAAAAAATCCCATCTACAATAGCAACTAAAAGAATCAAATACCTAGGAATAAACTTCACTAAAGATGTAATTACTTATATGCAGAAAACTCCACAACACTGTTAAAGGAAATAAAAGAAGACTTAAATAAGTGAAAAAATATTCCCTGTCCATGGATAGGAAGACTAAACATCATTAAGATATTCACTCTACCCAAACTGATCTACAGATTTAATGCAATCCCAATAAAAGTTGCCATGGCATTTTTTTCCTGAATTGGAAAAACTAACTATGAAGTTTATTCAGAAGAGCAAGAGGCCCCAAATCGCAAAAGACATATTGAAAAAGAAAAATGAAATTGGAGGAATCACAATACCTGACTTTAAAATATACTGCAAGCCTACATTGTTCAAAACTGCATGGTATTGGGACAAGGAAAGACATACTGACCAATGGAAACAAATTGAGAGTTCTGACATAGATCCTCACATATACAGTCACCTGATATTTGACAAGGCCACCAAGCCCATTTAAATAGGAGAGAATAGGCTCTCCAACAAGTGGTGCTTAGAGAACTGGATATCCATATCCAAATTAATGAGAGAGGAGTAGCATATCACACCTTATACTAAAATTAACTCAAGATGGATCAATTATCGAAATATAAGAGCCAGGACCATAAAGAACTTGTAAGATAATGTAGGGAAGCATAAACAGGCCCTTGTATTAGGAAATGGTTTAATGAAATTTACACCCAAAGCACAAGCAGCAAAGGAAAAAATAGATAAATGGGACCTCCTCAAAATTAAAAATTTTTGCACTCAAAGGAGTTTGTAAATAAAGTGAAAAGGCAGCCTACTCAGGGAGAAAATATTTGATAACCATACATCTGATAGGGGCCTAATATCCTGCATATATAAAGAAAAGCTATACCTTCAAAATAAAAAGACAAACAACCCATTTAAAAAAAATTGGAGAGTGATTTGAATAGACACTTCTCCAAAGAAGAAATACAAATGACTAAAAATCACATGAAAAATGCTCAACATCACTAGCTGTTAGGGAAATACAAATCAAAACTATAGTGAGATACCATCTTACACCAAATAGACTGGCCGCTATTAAAAAAAAACGGGGACTAAATTATTGAAGAGGACGTTTAGGAATGGGAAATGTCATCTCCTGCTGATGGGATGTAGAGTGGTGCAGCCACTGTGGTGGACAGTCTGGTATTTCCTCAGAAAACTAACTATAGAACTGTCATATGATCCAGGGATCCTACAGCTGGATATATACCCAGAGAAATTGAAAGCAAGATCATGAATAGATATATGCACACCAATGTTCACTGCAGCATTATTCAGTATTGCCAAAAGTTGGGATCAACCCAAATGCCCTTCAACAGATGAATGGATAAACAAATTGTTATATATAAATACAATGGAATATTACTCATTTGTTAGAAGGAATACAGTATTAACACAGGATAATGAATGAATTTGAGGGCTTTATGTTGAGTGAAGGAAGACAGGCACTAAAGGATAAATCTTACATGACCTCATGACCTCACTGATATGATTTAAAGAAGTTGAGCAGAATCCAAAGAGCTAGAGCCTGGAAGATAGGTTTACAGGAAATATAAAGGGGGAAGAAGGTTGTGAGGGAATACCCACATGGGCAAAATCTATGATAAGGTGGAAGTGTGTACTTGTACAGTGGAGGGGTTTGACAGTGGTATAATGATACTGTTGGGTTGGGCAGTGCTGATTTGTCAGGGGGTGGGGTGGGAAGGATGGGTTGGACTGTCCATGGAAATGGGTGGAGGGTTGGGGGAGGGAGCAGGTGAACACTGTGATTTGTGGGTATGTGGTTGAAATTACAATGTTAGGAATGCTCTTTTGGCAATAGGGCAAGTTAGGGTTACTGGTTTAGAGCATTGGATGTGCGGGGTATTTGGCATAGGATACACCTGGGGCAGGCTTCTAGGGAGTTTGTTAATGTTCATCTTGCCATAGTATGTTATATCAGTGGGTGGATACCCACATAATGAGTGGCAAGTTGGTGGACTCCCATCCTGGGATGGCCCACTATGTTCTCAAATAGAGGGGCAGGAGTCACTCAAGAGCATGGGCAGTCTGTAATATGGGAGGACAGACCAGTGTGTTAAGCCCTCAATGTTGTTGCAAGTAACTATGAATCTTGTCCTTCAAAGAGTGAAGCCTGGTGTTTGCCATAGTTCCCAAGAGGATGGGGAGGGAGGAATAGAATAGATGGATCTGGAGGCATTTTAGGGGCGATGGAAGTGTTCTACATGATCCTGCTATGGTGGATACAGGCCATATTGAATTACATCAAAATTTATAAAAGTATATTTTCCAAAATATATACCTTAATGTAAACCATTGACCATGGTTGGTAGCTATGTTTCAATCTTTGTATATCAGTTGTGACAAACCTGTCATCCACATATAAAATGCTATTAATAAGGGAAAGGGGAAAAGGGGGAGGATGTTGGGAGTATGGGAGTCACATGTAATCTGTACATGATTTTTTTGTAAAATAAAACTTCTTTGAGGACAAAATGAATAAAGTAAAACACTGGGGCAATAAACAGAAGAAAATATCAATCTACATATAGGACAATAGATCTTACAGTGATAAAAGGCAAATTATCAAAAAAAAATAATATTTTTTCATTATTTTTTATTATTCCAAATTCTTTTTCTTTTTCTTTTTAAAAAAGTTTGTATATTATTTATTTTTAAAATTATCACTATTAATTCATTTTCTTATTAATTGTATTTGGTTATTTTATTGGTTTCATTTTTTAAAAGTTTTGGATCACAGATCAGTTACAAATGTGGCAGGGGAGGACATTGGTGTGGAGTGTCAGTGATTGGGGTTACATGTGAGGAAGCTCACCTGGGCATATGTAAAAGGCATATAATTGTGTTCAAATGTTCATGGGGCATCATCACAGTGGGTGGAGATTCACCCAATAACCAAAGGAATATCAAATTCCCATTCTGGAGAGCTCTGCCGCATTATCTAATGGATCAGAAAGCATCCCCTAAGTACAGGGGCAATGACTAGTGAAGGAAGATGACCTTTTGATGGGCCCTTGATATTGATGACTGTGCTTATGAATCTTTACTCTTGAAATTGAAACTTACCATAATATTATAGGTGCCTAAGCATTACCTGCTGAGAGCCTAATTTTTGTTCAAATGTGGCCTCTCTCTAAGCTGAACTCAACATATAAATACATTACCTTCCCCCCAGTGTGGGACATGACTCTTAGGGATGAGCCTCCCTGGCACTGAGGGAATACTGCAAAGAACTAAGCAGCAATACAACTGGAAAAAGACCTTGACCAAAAGGGAGAAAACATAAAGACAATTGAGTTCATATTGCTAAGAGACTTCAAAGTGAGTCTGGAAGTCACTGCAGAGGTTATGCTTTTGCACATCTCAGCAAGATCTCAATGAGTGCCAAAATAGATACTACCCCAAATAGCAGGTCTTCTGAGGGCTCTGGATACAACAAGACACTATAGTCAAGGCAAAAAGCTCAAGAGTTTGGTGCTTTGCCAGTGGGCACTATTTTTGAATCCATGCTCCCCAGTGTGGCAGAGTTGGACTCAGTTGTGTTTTCCCTACACATGGCTCTTCTGTCCTATTTGAACCTTTAATTAGCAATAGAGTTGGTATGTGTACATTCAAGAGTCTTAAATCTTTGGGCTGTGCCTGCCAGCTGGGCTCTGAATCTCAGTGATGTTACAACACCTACTTTCCAGTTCATTGGTCTCACCCAGGACAACTAACAGGGAGGTGATGATCAACAAGTACCATACCAAGGAACCAAGAGAGTCTACAACTGCAAGCAAGAGAGCCCCATCGATCAGTCCCATGGGATTGTAGCCCCCTCTCAAATAGAGTTGGAGTGGTCATCACCATCACAGAATCCCCAGGATTGGGGAATGAATGATGTGATAAAGTAGACTTACCGGTATTCTACTTTATACTTATGGTGATTCTATCAATGGAAATAATTATATCATTGATGTGCAGGCAGTGGCACTGGAGGTGCTAAGGGCAGGCAGAGGGAAAAACAGGTGCAATACAGGGGCATTTTAGGGACTGGGGAATTATCCTGAATGACATTGCAATGACAGATACAGGCCATTATATATCTTGCCCTAATCTACAGAATTGAGTTGGAGAAAGTGTACACTGCTATGTAAATGTTAATTCATGTTTAGTGACAATGATCCAAAATATGTTAATCAATTGCTATGAATGTACCTCACTAATGAAGGATGTTAATGTGGGAAAATGTGGGAGGTGTGGTGAGTGGGGCATATGGGAATCCCTTATATTTTTTTTGTGACATTTGTGTAATTAAAAAAAATAAATAAAAATATTTAAAAAAAAAGAATTCACTAAGGCCTCCTCATAATTTTCCAGGGTCCCAAACATAATCATCGAAACATACAATTTTCTTGTTCTTCTACCTTAATTCGATATGTACTCTTGTGTTCACTTAAACTTTTTTCAACTGTAATGTTTTCATTTCCTTCAAACCTTGGTTATGAAATGACATAGAGTTTCTAAAAGTAAATTACAATTCTGCCAGACCTAAGTCCACTAGCTAGGTCATGACACAACCAGGAAAGCAAATCCTCTTACCAGATAGAATTGCAGTCATTCAGTTTCCCTCAGCCTATTACCAAAAGAAAATTGCTGTCAGTGGGTTACTAAATTTTCTGTTGTAGCTGCCCCTCTCAATGACATAAGTCATTCCTGAACTCTTCTTGAAGGTACTAGCAGTATTTGCCTCAACATATTCATGGCTATAATGACAGTTTGAATTTCTTTTATGAATAACAAAAAGAAAAAGATTATGTTTAACTAACCCATTCCTGTGGATGTGAGATCCTATTGATTGCACTATGTCAATGAGGGATAAGCCAGCTTGTATCTCCACTCTCTGGTTAGGTCTGATATAAATGGAGACAGAGAGAGGAAATACACACACACAGAGAGAAAAAGGAAGCTAACGTTTTGATCAGGTTATATGAGAGAAAGGATCCAAGGTTGCCCACAGTTGAACTCAAGGAAAGAAGCCCCTAGAAGCTCAAGGAGGCAAGGCCTGAGGAAAGAATACTTATCAGCCACAGCTGAGTTCAAGGTGAAACTAGTTAGAGACAGGCAGACTGCTGTCTTGCCTGATTGTCACATGCCAGGAAGCTAGGATCAAGAGTAGCTGACTTTGGTGAGAAAGCATCTCTGATGGTGCTTTGATCTGGACATTTTATAACCTCAGAACTGTATTTTATGCTAAATAAAATCCTTATTATGATAGCAAACCCACTCCTGGTACTTTGCATTGGCAGCCCTTTGGAAAGCTATGACAGCTACTAAATACAATCCTTATATAATTCAATTTACCAGTTAGAAGAATTTTTCATTCTCTTTTTACATAACTAGGATGGCCAAAAATTTGAATTTTGGCTCATCATTATAAGGACAATCATAAACCCATTGGATATCACAGTTTCTTTCTATATGATTAAAATATATATTTCTTCTTTAAGAACAAGAGTTGCAATGGCAAAGTTAGTGGAAGATACCTTTGTTTTAACTCCCAACTATTGGAACCCAGTCTTTTGAGACTCTCTTCCTCTGTGAAAATACCCAAAAATTTTTTCTTCCAAAATTATTTCCTATTAAATGCTCATTCTATCACCAGCTCATATCACTATCCATAAGCATCATTTCCTTAATCCCACTATTTTATTACCTCTTCTAGATGGAAACCTAGGGATTGTTTAAAATTAAGGAGATCAGAGTGAAGAGGGTAATATTATTTTAACATATTTAACTTTTAAAAAATCATTTTGAGATAAAAATAGAAGATATGCATAGAGAGCTCAAAGTTAATTCAGATGCTTTCAAAAATTATCAATATTTTCATGATATTCACAGTTATTCCCACAAAATACATTATAACAAATATATCCATCATAGTGAAAGAATATCATGTCATATTTTTAAAACATGTGTACTTTTTTAACTTGAAAATTTTTCATAATGTTCCCTTAATATTGCCACTTGACTAGTTGATATTGGTAATTTGAAGTATTCTAATACACCATTTGTATGGGTTGTTTGAATAAAGTCCTCAGAAGCATTGATAGTATGCAACACTAACTTGGATTTTTATTCAGAGTTTTCTAGGAATGCAAGAATCCTTAATAACCACTGGGTAATCATCCCACAATACTACCACTTGAGCACTAACACAAGTAATCTTCCTTCAGTCTCCATCAATTTTCACCATTTTCAGTATGCAAATCATTAACATCCTTGTTTAGATTTATTCTTAGATATTTGATTCTTTTAGCTGCCATTGTGAAGTAAATTTTTCCCTTGATTTCTTATTCTGGTTGTTAATTGCTTGTGTTCAGAAATATGCCTGATATTTTGGTGTTATTATTGTACCCCACTGCTTTGCTGAATTCATTTTTTAACTTAATGATCTTTTTTGTGGATTTTTCAGGAAATTCTGAAAATAGGATTGTGCAGTTTGAGATTATTTTCTGCATCCTCAAAAGAGAAAGAGCATGTTTGTAAACTAATCTATAAGCTGCATGTGATAAGCTTTGTTTGCAGTAAATTCACTTGAGGGGTCTTTGATTACATTACCTGTTAAAATTGCTTTAGGATTTAATTGACCAAGTCAGTAAGTCTTGACTCGGTTGAGTCCCAGCCCCCTTGCTGGGTCTGATATAAATGGACTCACAGGGACAGAAAGACACAAGAGACAAGAAGAGAGAGTTTTATCATTTTTGATCCTGCTATGTGACAGAAGGAGAAGGATAAAACACCTGAGTCCCCAAATACATCCCCTTTATAAAGGTCAATGGATTTCTTGTATTTTGCATCAGCAGCCCTTTGGCAGTCCAAGATAAGGATCATGTCATTTTGCATATAGGGAAAGTTTTAATTCTTCCTCTCTAATTTGGATGTCTTTTATTACTTTTTCTTGGATAGTTGCTCCAGAAAAACTTACAATACAGGGGTAAATAACAGTGTAAATTTGGGCATCCTTTTCTTCTACCTGATCTTAGATGGAAAGCTTTCAGTTTTGCACAATTAAGTCAGATGTTAGCTGTGGGCTTTTCATATATGCCCTTTTCATGTTGAGTAAGTTTCCTTCCATTCCTAGTGTTTTAAATGTGTTTTTTTTTAATCAAAAAAGAAGACTGATTTTTTTTAAATGAATTTTTTTCATTCTGCATCATTTTGAGTTGATTTTTTCCTTCTTTGTATTAATGTTGTGTATTACATTAATTGATTATGTTATGTTTAAATAACCTTGTATATCTGGGAGAAGTCTTTCTTGATCATGATTTATATATATATTTTTTAATATACCACTGGATTCATTTTGGTAGTGTGTGGTTGAGGATTATTTTAATCTATATTAATAAGAGATATTGGTCTGCAATTTTCTTCTCATGTGGTATCTTTATCTGACTTTTTTTATTAGGGTGATGCTGGCCTCATTGAATGAATTAGGGTGTGTCCACTCCACTTCAATTTTTTGGAAGAGTTTGAGCAGAATTTGAAATAAGTATTCCAGAAATGTTTGGTAGATTTCCTCTGTGAAATCATCTGGCCTTGGACTTCTATTTGATGGGAGGTTATGATTAGTGATTTAATCTCTTTACTTTGTATTTGTTTGTTGAGATCTTCAATTTTCTGTAAAGTCAATATAGGTAGTTTATACTTTTCTAAGAATTTGTCCATTTCTTCTACGTTATCTAATTTATTGTCACATATTTGTTCATAGTATTCTCCTATACCTTTTAATAGTTCTACAGGATTGGTGGTAATGTCCTCATCTTCATTTCTGATTTTCTTTATATGTATCTTCTCTCTTTTTTACCTTTCAGTCAATTAAAGTTTATGAATTCTATTGATCTTGTCAACGAATCAACTTTTGATTTTCTTGATTCTCTCTATTGTTTTTGTTTTGTTTTCTATTTCATTTATCTCTATTTTAAAATTTGTTATATACTTCTTTCTGCTGGCTTTGGGTTTAGTTTGTTCTTCTTTTTCTTGTTCTTCCAATTTTGAGGTCAGCTCATTGATTTGCTATTTTGCTTTTTTTGTTTCTAACAGGAAGCATTTATAGCTATAAATTTCCTTCTCAGTAGTGTCTTCTGCTTCAACACATAAATATCAGTATGTTGATACTGATTTTCATTCACCTCAAGATATTTTGTAACTTTGCTTCTGATTTCCAGTTTAACCCATTGTTTGTTTTAAAATATTGTTTAATTTCCACATATTTGTAAATTTTCCATTTCTCCCTATTTTATTGATTCTTGCTTCATTCCATTGTCCTCAGAGCTTATACATTGTATTAACCAATATTTTGAGTACATTGCAACAGTTTTTGGTGATCTAACATATGGTCTGTCCTAGAGAATGATCCATATGTACTTGAGAACAATATGCATTCTGCTTTTGTTGTGTGAAGTGTTCTGTACATGTCTGGTAAGTCTAGTTGATTTAGAGTACCACTCAAGTCTTGCATTTCCTTATTGATCTTTCTATTATATGCTCTATCTATTACTGCAAATGGTATACTAAAGTCTCCTACAATCATAGAATCATCAATTACTCCCTCCAAATTTGATGGTATTTCCTCGATATATTTTGAGGCTATGCTTTTAGGTGTTGTATCTTCTTGTTGAATTGTCTTATTTATCTTCCTATCTCAGCTGTGCTACTATAAGGCTTTTCTGTCTCCCCAGGGCTCACCTCTTTCTGGGCTTTCTCAGTTCTTCAAGCCTCTGGTCTCTTCAGCTGCAAACTATCAGGTATATTGCTAGCTCTCTCTCTGGGGATCCAGTGTCCAAAATCAAATTCTCTGTATTCTCCTTCTCTGTATATTTGCTTCCTTGTTTTTGATTAAGCATCTGTTTATATTACCCACACGGAGAGGGCAAGGCCTCAAACAGAGTCACCCTAATTATGTGGTCAAATAAAAGCCCTAATCTTGATTTAATAAAGTAAAAGTGAAACCTCTAATCTAATAGAGTCTAATACACCCAGAGGAACAGACCAGTTTACAAATACACTCCAATATCTATTTTTGGAATTTATAAATAATACCAAACTGCCACAGTGGTCTTCAACTCCAGTAGTTCTGATTGGTTCCTTTTTAAATTTTCTGTCTCTTTTTTAAGATTCCCATATTACACATTCCTTATTTTCTTAATATCCTTTAATTCTTCCTCTGTATTTTCCTTTATCTCCTTGAGCATTTTTAAGATCATTTTTAAAGGCTTTGTGTGGTGTTTCCATAATTGGATATTCTAAATTGGTGTTTTCCAGACTTTTATCCTCTTCCATTGTATGGGCCACTATTTCCGCTTTCTTTTTTTTTTTTTTTCCTTCTAAGCTTTTACTGCATACTGTACAATTTATTACTTTCAAATGTAGCATCTGGGTTTTATTCCCTGAGATATCTGTTCCTTGAATTTCTAACCAGCTGTTGATTATGTGGAGATTTTCTTTACTTTCAAATTATCCTATCAGGAAGGTCTGCGTAAGGCAAAATCAGTGTACAGGTTTTCCCCTTTCTTTCGGGAACTATATATTAATGAGCTTTTGCTTTTTTTTTGTTTCAGAAATCCTATGTTTATTGGAGTTTGTTTGACCATTCTGTGTCCCAGAAGACACAACTCCCTCTCCTGGGAGTTTGAAACTGGAAGCCTTTTCCCCAGACTGTCTGACCCTGTAGTTTCTTACACTCATTTCATTTCCCCAAGCTGTTTGTATCTGGAAGGCAAATTTGGGGAGAAAAGACATGCTAGAGAGGAGTTTCCTAAATCAATATTTCCCAGCTAAAACAGAACCAAGGACCTAAGAAAGGGAGCACAGACCAGATCCATCTTGCGTTGGAGAGCTGATCAGGCATGGTACCATGATTCTCCAAAGCTGTGCTTTCTTGACCTGCCCAGAAAATGCAGTCATTCAAATAACTATCCTCCACAGCTCTGAGGAATTGTAACATCTTCAATTCTCCCCTTCTGCAACATTTATCTCTTTGCCTTGAGTGGGTTCAAACAAAGGCTGTCCTTGGAGCCAGGCCCCCAACAACCCATATTTCTAATCAAAAGCTTTGACTAGTGATCTACTCATCCTACTCCTGGAGTTAGGGTAGAGGATTTTTATGTCCCTTTCTGTCACCAGTAAGATAGCCAGGGGCTGAACCCCATATTGGCCTGCCATGGGAATGGAGGATGGGCCTGGCTGTTGCCACTTAGAAAGAGTGATTTATTATTCCTTATGATTATTTATCAGTGTCTTCTTCCTGCTCTTCCCTGAAAACTGTTGTGCCCTTCTGGCCTGTGGAGTTAAAAAAAAAATACTTGATTCACACCATTCCTGCCTGGAAAATAATTGTTCCAGTTGTAAAGACTGAGTCCGGGAGCTTCCTTTTCCACCATCTTTCTACAGTCCTCTGCAGGATTTTTGAATTTTTTTGTTATGTATCAAAGCACCTATATAAGTGTCTGTTAATTAGTAGATTCTAAGTGAATATATGTTAGGGTAATAAATTAAATGATATAGTTCAAAGAAAAATACAGTTTGAATATTTTATGAATATTGAAATATATAAAGTATATATTTAATATATATATTTAGTATTATGTATAAAATATATAAAGTATATTAAATTAATATAATTAGATATGTTGACCAAGATAAGGAAATACATATTAATATATAGGGAAGTTTTTAAATCCAGGTGAGTTGAGGTAAGTATATGAGGCAAGATCTCAAAGGGCACCATGTATGGCTTCGAGACCACTAGAAAGATGACAAATCTGTAATGAGATATAAAGACTGGTAAGATAGGAAATACCAAAGAGTTATTCTAAATTCCTGCAGATAACATTTAAGTTGTCAGGAGTATTCACCTTGTGCAATGCCTCTAAAATAATTAACCATTAGATTAATAAGAACAGAGATTGGTGATTCTGACTTCATTTTTTTAATATTCAAGTGATTTCATTGAATAATGAGAGGAAAAAATTGGTTTGTTAGACTTATGTAAGTATAGGATGCCATTTTCATGAATTTTGCTGTAAATGGAATCATGGAAACAATGCATTAACTTGAGACGAAAGTAAGTTTAGGAGGTTACAGTTTTTTGCTTTTTTTGCTTTTTGAAGATTTAATCTTTTTAGTAATTTCCTTCTTCATAGTGTCTCATTTTGAATAGCAGGTGGTAAACTTCTTCAATATTTAACCACTTATATAGTGGCTTTTTGTACAAGTTTTCTCACTATAATATTTGGTATTGATTCTGTTTCTCAAAGCCTGAAGAAAAGGTTATTCTACAACTTCTTTTATATTATTTATCAATTATTTCCTAATATATTTACATATTTTTGTTTCTGTGTGTTTGTGTGATTTAACTTGGTTTTGTTTTATTTGAAAATAAAAAAATATTACTACAAAGTTACTACAAAATTGAAATTGCGAAAATGTTAGGAAGCAACTGAAGCACATCACTTAATCATTTTGTGCCCTTAGATCAGTTGCTAATACACAGCTTACATCATTTAGTGTGATTCCACAATTCTTTGCCATTTTTGAACATGTTCTTCTGATTCTTTTATTAGCCTTTTGTGTTTGGTCACTGTATTAAACCCATCAAATAAGTCCTTTCCACTTAAATCTGCCCAAGGGGTGGAGAAGAAACAGCATCTGCACATAAAAGGCAAAAAGGGAAAAAGGGAGCTGTACCCTGAAAGGGAAAGTAATGAGAGTGAGTCAGTGATGGGGATTATGGCTTAAACAGCTGCTGCTGGAGACTCTGTGAGCAGCTGCCAGGATTAGCAGCCTTCACTCAGACCTGGCCTGATGGAACATTCAGGAGACAGAATGAAATTTGTGCCCAGGGAATGTGGTCTGCCCGTGACGTTGTTTTACTTGTGGTTTATAGAAGCTACTCGGGAGACTGTTCATTGTTACAGGGTTCTTGCCTAAGATCAAAACATCTTTTTTTTAAACATGTAATTTATCATTTTATTCTCTTTTAAGTGTACAGTTTGGTGGTATTAAGAACATTTATAATATTGTGTAACCATCACCACTGTCTACTTCAAAAACATTTTCATCTTCCCAATCAGAATCTCTACCCAGTGAACCAAAAATTCTCCATTTCCCCTCTTTACCCCAGCCTCTGATAACTACAAATTTACTTTCTGTCTCTATTCATTTGCTTATTATAGATACCAAATATAGGTGGAATTATACAATATTTGTCCTTTAATGCCTGGTTTATTTCACTTAGCTTAATGTTTATAAGGTTCATCCTTATGCTGTAGCACATATCAGAAGTTGATGTTCAACTTTTATAATAGCCATTAGGTTGGGTATGGAGTGACATCTCATTGTGGTTTTGATTTGCATTTCTCTGATGGCATAGAATAGTGAGTATTTTTTCACGTGTTTTTGGCCATTAGTTTATCTTACTTGGAGAAGCATCTATTCAAGTTCAAATCAACTCTTTAGAATAAAGTAAACACAGTGGCATTTTGTTTACATTGCTGGAAGTAGGCTGAACTACAAATATGCAGCAGTTTGATGTTTACTTTGAATACAGCCTTTAATCCATGAAGGGAAATACTTTGGTTGGAGAAAGAGGTGGGAGTGATGACAGAAGTGATCGAGTGGTTGTGTAGCTCTCATAGGTTGAGCAATTCTTTCAAGCTTTGACTCCTCTTAATAGTTACTCATTTGATCTGCAAACATATGAAGGAGATACTCTAATTCAAATTCCAGATGAGGAAACTGAGACACAAAGAGATGATGTAATTTGCTCAAGTTCACAAAGCACATGAGAGATAGGATGGGATTTGAATGCAGAGCAGATCCAGTGCTCTTTAGCCTGTATATTAACCTGGATGGGTTCAGGATTTTCTTTTAATTATGTAAAAATGCTACAAAAGACATGGTCTTTTGTAACAGTCTACATTCCAACCAACAGTAAATAAGTGTTCCTATCTCTCCACATCCCCTCCAACAGTTACAGTTTTCTGATTTTTTAATAGCATCAAGTCTAATAGGTATGAAATAATATCTCATTGTACTTTTGATTAGTATTTCCCTACTTTCTCGTAAGGTTGAACATTGTTTTCATGTGTTTCTTTGCCATTTGCATTTCATATGGTTTTTTTTTTTTTTTTGCCATTTGTATTTCTCTTTTCAAGTCTTTTGCCTTTTTTTAACTTTTTAATATTTAAAAAAGGTACTTAGATTACATAAATGTTACACAAAAAATATGGGGATTACCCTATGCCCCACCTCCCACACCTCCTACAACCTCCCACATAAACATCCTTCATTAGTGTGGCACATTAATTGCAATTAATAAACACATCCTGTGGCTTTGCCATTAAGCATGGACCATATTTCACATTGTAGACCTCACTCTCTCCAACAAAGTACTGCACGTTAGATGATGATATAAAATGGCCTATATCTGTCATTGCAGTGTCACTCAGGACAATTCCCAAGTCCTGAAAAAGCCCCTGTATTACACCTGCTTTACCCTCTCCCTGCCCCCAGAGCCTCTAGTGGCCACTGGCTCCACAGCAATGATGTAATTTCTTCCATTGCTTGAATCACAATATGTCTATAGTAGAATACCAGTAAGTACATTCTAGTCCATAGCTCTTCTCCCCATCCTGAGGAGTCTGGATGGTGATGTCCATTCCACCTCTAATTGAGAGGGGGCTTATAACCCATGGGGAAGATGAATAGGATTATCCTGCCTGCTGCAGCATTCTCTTTCCATTCCCTGGCATGGCCAATTTCCATCATCATCTTCCCGCCAGTTGTCCTGGCTAAGTCCAATGAGCTGTGGAGTAGAAGTTGCAGCTCCACCAAGGTTCTGGGTCCAGCTGGCACATGGACGGCCCAAAGACTCAACTCTCTGGATGTACACCTACAAACTCCAGACCAAGTAGAGGTTTGAATAGTAGTGTACATAGTTGAGTTCAACTGTAATTCTCAGGAGCACAAACTCCAAAGTAGGGTCCACTGGCAAGGCACCAAACTCTGGAGCTATCCTCCTTGACATAGAACCTGGGTGTCTCCAAAGCCCTCAGAAGCCCCACTATATGAGATGATATCCAGTTTGGAGTTCTATGAGATGCTACTGAGATATGCATAAGCATTACTTCTGGGATGACCTCCCAACTAATTTTGAAGTCTCTTAGCCATATAAACTAATTTGTCTTTACCTTTTCCCTCTTTTATTCAAGGTCTTTTTCCAGTCGCATGGCGAGTTGGCACTTGGTAGCAATCCCTCGGTGCCAGGAAGGGTCATCTCGGGGAGTCATGCCCCATGCTGGAAAGAAGATAATGCATTCATTTACTGAGTTTGGCTTAGAGAGAGGCCACATTTGAGAAATAAGGAGGCTCTCAGGAGGCAATGCCTAGGCACCCCATAACAATAGGCTAAGTTTAAAATTCAAGAGCAAAGACTCATAAACCTAGTCATCAATATCAAGGGCCAATCAGTGGATCATCCTCCTTCACCAGTCACTGCCCCTGCACTTGGGGAACTGTTACTGCTCCCTTAGAGAATGTGGCAGAGCTTTCCAGGATGGGAATTCAGTATTCTCTCATTTATTAAGTGATTCTCCACCCATTGTGACAATGCCCCATGAACATTTGAATATTTTATATACATTATATTTATGCTCAGGTGAACTTCCTCCCATGCATCCCCCATCCCTGACACCCCACACCAACGATCCTCCCCCACACACTTTGTAATCCTTCTGTCATTCAAAACTTCTTCAAAGTTGAAGCTATTGCAATAGCTGAATACAATTAATAGGAAAATGAAATAATAATAAGTTTAAATGTAAGAGAAAA
Source organism: Cabassous unicinctus (assembly GCA_029593785.1). Lineage (NCBI taxonomy): Eukaryota > Metazoa > Chordata > Mammalia > Cingulata > Chlamyphoridae > Cabassous > Cabassous unicinctus. The sequence goes on along the minus strand of JAQZBX010043226.1, from coordinate 125 downwards.
AACACATGACAATTGAAAAAACCTAAAAATAAAATAAAATTAAAATATTGGGATATTAAAAAAATGAAAAGTAAAATAAAATTTTTTTTGACCTTTTGCCTTTCATTACTGCAATATCTGGTGTC
>JAQZBX010043225.1:9310-21846 GCA_029593785.1 Cabassous unicinctus | reverse complement strand
GCAGTCCCCATTGGGATGCCTTGAGGGGACCTGGCTATGGATGGGTGGGACCCTGCCTGCTCTTCTAGTTAGGGGAAAAAAAAAGAGCAGAACCCAGGCAACTTAGAACTGCTCAGGCACACAACACCCTACCTGAGAGGCATGGACTCTGGAACCAGCCTGCCTGGATAAAATCTCATTGTGCCCCTCACAAGATGTGTCCTTGGGCAAGCTGCTTAACCTCTCTGGGACTCATCTCCTCATCCGGGGATGATAACAGCACCTCTCTCCTGAGGTGGCTGTGAGGATTAAATGAGTTAGAAGTGTGCCTGTATACCCTAAATACCCTGAAGATGTTAACTACTATTCTTGTCATGCTCTCTGCCCCTCCTCTGGATGGATCCACAAAAAGGGCGGTCTGTCTGACCTTTACTGGAAATGTTAAGTACTTCAGAAAGACTTAGCACCTCATTTTTCACTGGGGGGTTGGCCCAGCCACCTGCCTGTTCTCCGGGGCAATTACCAGTCCTGGGTGCGCAGCTCCGCTGGGGGCAGAGCTAACCTCCCTCAATGAAGGACATGGGGAGGAAGGAGTTGTGGGGACGAGCCACAGGGCAGAAGGGGCGCAGAGGGGAGGGGGATGAAGAGAACTTGAACATGGAAGGGAGAGGAGGAAGATGGGAGCCAGTGGGGTGGAGAGAAATAGAAACGGAAGAAGCCATGGCCTGGGAGTGAGACCCCTCAGAGGAGGCCCCAGAGCAGCGAGAGCGTGAGGAGAGGGACCGAGGGCCACTCAGGGGCACCCCTCCAGCGCCACGGGCCCCAACCTGGAAGGTGGGGAATGGCAGGGGCAGCTCCGGAAAAGAGCCAGGAGTTGAGAGGGAGGGAGGGCCCACCTTGGCGATACATTCGCATGGCATCCAGCAGGCGGGAGCCACGGAGCTGGCCCCGGAGCAGGCCCACATCGAGCTGCAGGAGCCCAGCCTCGCAGTGGTCTCCCGAAGGCAGGTCCAGCTCACTGCTGCTGCTGACTCGGCGGGAGGAGGCGGACCTGGGCTCTGCGGCCCAGCCCTCAGCCATGGGCAGGAAGCAGTGCACGAAATGCAGTTTTGACTTCTTGATGGTGTCGATGAGGGCATCCTGCCGAGGGGGAAGGGGTGGCTCTCTGTAGGCTCTGATGGTCTGGGCCCAGGAAGACAGACACTGTTCTCCACTCTGTACAGGATGTCGGGGGCCGCGCCACTGCCTGTGACGGGCTCAGCCTGTGTTACTCGACCCTCACTGGGCCGGGGTGGCCGCCAGTAGGTAGCCAGCTTGGAGGGGGATGCTGAGATGGCACCAGATGACCTGGTATGCCTAGAATGCCCAGGCAGTCCTGTCAGGCTGAGGAAGGGTCTCAGGGCCTGGGCTGGCACACTCACCACTTGCAGTTTAATCTGGATGCACAGCGACTTCTTCTTTACTGCTGCCATGCCCGTGGTAAAGGTCTTCCGCATGCTGGTGGCCCGGCGCAGTGCCAGCTGCGAGCCCCCCTCCAGGCCTGCGATGGAGCCTGACAGCACAGTGGGGCCGCCCGCCCGGCCCAGGAACAGGTGGCTGATGATTTTTCTGCCAGAGGTGGGAAAATGGGGGTGGGAAAGCAGTCACATTAACCGAGTGGTAGCAGCCGTCCCTCCTCCTGGCTCCTAGGCACCAAACAACTCCCACACCTCTGTGGGCAGGGGTGGCCCACACCCCACGGGGAAACTAGGACTCTTGGAAAAGAAGAGAAAACTGGGGGGTGGGTAGAGGGCAAGGAGTACGAGGGATTGGACAGAGGATGGTGACCTGCTCTTCTCCATCACCAGGGAGGGCAGTGTGGGGAAGGGGGTTCCCAGTGTGGCAGGGGAGATTAGACTTAAGCATCTTCTAATAGGCTACATAACTTACTTATGATATTTACTGTTCATCATCTGGCCCCCTGCCCCCCACTAGAATGTAAACTCCACAAGGGCAAGGAGTGTTGTTTTGTTCACCGCTGTCTGCTAAGCACCTAGAAGAGTCCTTGGCACAGAGCAGGTGCTCAGTTATGATCCGTTGAATAAAGGAATGGATGACAGGGGTCTTATGACAGAGGGGTTCCCAGGGCTACCCCTGCCTTCTCTGAAGAGTGTGGTTGTGTCATCCAAACCTAAGACGGTAGGGCCCTCCATCTCTACCTATCCCCCATCTCTACTCCAGGAGGTCACCCCATTCTCTCAAGGCCAGCTGGCCTCGGCAGCTGCCTCTCAGGAAACAGAGGCCTGTGAGACACCCCCAGGGGAAGGGAGCCCAGAAAAACAGCCCTGGGCATAGGACACATGCAGAGTGTGTGCTGCTCTTACTTCTGGGAGTCCTGCAGGAGCCGGGGGGCATTCTGGGCAGCTGGGTTCTGCTTGGTGTAGCTCAGCCAGCCGGCCACATTGTACTCCACCCAGTTGGTGCCGTGACTGTGGCCCAGGAAGAAATGGTGTGGTTTGCTGCTGCGCAGGAGGGGACTTTGGCCTGCAGGTGCGAGAAGCAGGTGCAGACTGTTGGGGCACAGACACAAAGCACAGGCACTCGGGGAGCCCCTGCGCAGGGCCAGCCCCTCACCTGGACCCATCCAGGTAGATGCTCTGGAGAGTAAGCAGAGGAGCTGCCCTCTGGGGACGCCACCTACCTTTCTTGTCACCTTCCTGGGGACCATAGTAGGAGAAAAGGCGCTCCAGAAGGGTGTCCTCAGTGGCCCCTGGCACCAGCGCCTCCTCTTCCAATAGCCACAACAGGCCCCTTGCCTCATCTGTGCGGGCCAGCGAGCGGACCTGTGGGAGAAGGAAAGAAATCCCGCCTTGATGCAAGGAGTTTGGGAAAGGAGCCAGGTCCCTGGCCCCAACCACACACTAAACACACTACACATACACATGCATGCACACACTACAGCTTCTGCAACTCACTGCTGACCCTTGGTGGGGAGGTGGGCAGCAGGGAGAAAGAAGGAGCTAGAATGAAATCAGAGAGAAGCTCACAGCAAGTATTGGGTCCAAAGCTGCCAAAGACTGATGGCTCTATATTAACCGAACCCATCCCCAGAGGCTCTCCTCCATATCCGTCCCTCTGGAGGTCACCGGGGCTTGGGTGAGCCCCATATCGCCCTCCCTCCTTAGGCATCACCTCCTGGGCAAATTAAAGGGGATAAAGTCTGTAAGGCCCTGAGCACAGTGCATGGCCCAGAGGAAGCGCTCAGTGAGCATTGGCCATGGGGTCAGTACTGGTCCCCTGTGAGGGGACCCAGAGAGGGCTCAGATCAAAAGCGTCAGGCAGATGACTTAATGGACATGGCAGTCAGAGGGGGCGGAGACTGGGACAAGCTAAAGAGCAAGTGTCCCCATCTAAAGGGAGCAACTGCTGCTCAGCTCCAGCTCACTGATGTCCTGGGAGTATGTTGGCTAGTGTTGAGCAATCCTCCAGTTTTTCGAAAGAAGATGGAAATCTTAACTTCTGATTTCAAATACACCATGCAAGCCAAACAAACTAGGTCTGTGGTACATCTGGCCTGGAAGTGCCTTTTCTATGGAATTCCCAAGTCCTCCTGGGGCAAGCTCAACTGACCCTTCCCCACACCCCTTCAGGCCTAACCTTTAGGGATTGGAGGATAGGAGAAGTGAGAGAAGGACTAATTCGCCTCTTTGGCCCCAGCTGCCCACCTCCCCTCCCCACAGCTGCCTGAGGGAGAGGATGTGGTTACTAGAAGGAAGCACAATGGGCAATTAAGGTACCACAGCAGCTGCAGCTAAGTGGCAGGAATAAGCAATGAAGCCACTGGCCAGTGAGTGGCACTGGGCATTGAGGGACCCCTTTCCCCAGAGTTGCAGCTGCCCCGATGCCAAGGCCCATCAGATAGGGGAGACCGAGGGAGGGACACACTGGCCCTGCTCCATCCAAACACACTGACCAACCCACTGCTGCTCAAAGCCACATGTGCTGCCTTCCCCCATCTCCTGGGACCAGCACAGGCCCTCAAGGGAGGCCGCCAGGGAAGCCCAGGTGTCAGGAAAAAGAAAATCCATCTTCCCTGGGGAGACCCGGTACTTGGGCACTTTAAGCACTTGTCCCCAGAGGGATCCTTGCTCTCCCCAGGGCTCCACCCCTCGTGCAAGCCAAGTGGGGCCTTCCTGCAGGGAAGAGTGAGAGGGAGGCAGGAATCAAAGCAGAGGGGAGACCAGCAGTCTAACAAAAATGCCAATAAAGCACTTGATGCAATTTCCCTAATTGAAGACAGTCAGCAAATGCCAAGTCTTCCTCAGGCCTGTCAGGCTTCCAGGCACCAAGGTGCCCACGACACTAGTACCAAGGGTAACAAAGCCCACCCCCAAGGTTGAGGGGTGAGAGCTCACCCCTGTGACAGCCCTCAGTGGGAGTTCTATAGCTCGGTGCCGTTTCCCCGGGGGACAGCGAACAGGGAACGCTGCCTCCTGGACCCACGCAGCTTGGCTGCCTCAGTCCTCTTTAGGGGTCTATGGGAGGGAATGACTATGTCCTCTGAGCCCAGCCAGGCCCTCCCAACCTAGGAGTAGACACCAGGGCTCCTGGCGGACACACTTGAAGCTCAGCCACACTCACAGAACAGGGGCTGAGCCTCTGATGGCAAGAGAGGCAGCATACACCTTCCCACCTGCTCGGATACCACTCGGCTGTGGCTCCCCATTGCACCAGGGCACAAGAAAGCGCCACCTTCCTGGCCAGACTGGGCTGAGGGGCAGGAGCCTCTGGGCTATAAAAGGCTTGCTACCTGGGCATGACTGCTGGGCCCCCTTCAGCCCCTGGAAGCCCCACTGGCAGCAGGTCACACAAGAAGGGCTGTACTGGAGGGCGAGGAATGGGGAATGAGAAAAGACGAGTCTGGACGCCCGCTGAAATTCCTACCAGGGACTGATGGGAGGCTTGATCCACAGCGGCCACAGCGTCATTTGTGGCTGGCTCCGAGTCGTCAAATGCCAGCTCGATGTTCTCCTAGGAAGGCAGGCAGAGCGGTCATGAGCACAGGGGCTGTGTGTGTATGGGGGGTGCAGCCCCATAAGGAGGCCAAGAGGGGACCCTCCAGCACGTCCAACCTCCCCTCCAGCATCACCAACTGACAACTTGCTCACCACCTCCCAAGGCACCTCGTTGTATTTTTGGATAGCTAAAATTCTCATAAACTCCTCTTATAGTGAGCTCAAGTCACATTTTTCTGTTGTTCACATCAGTTGATTAAGCATTGCAGAATAAGCCGATTCTCAATTTTATACTCATCCTTGAAACACTTGAAAACAACTGTCATTTTCCTCCTGAGTCTTCTCTTGTCCAAGATAAACATCCTCCCCAGTTTGTTCAACTCACTGCCACATGAAGAAGGATTTGCAGATCTTGCCCCATGGGGGATACCCTTTCATGCGGGGACCCTAATTAATCAACCATCTTAACAGATGAGGGGAGAGGGAGATGGGAAGGCTAGGCCCAGAACCACTGGGGGCGGGACCCTGCTGTGGCAATTCAGGAGGCCTAGGAAGGCCACCTGCAGCTTCTCAGAGAGCAAATGCACCACAAATATCAATGAAGCCAAGGTCAAAGGGTCAGAGACTAGGGGGCAGGAAAAGAGTCCTACTCCAGAGAGCAAACGGGGACAGAAATGAAGGGAGCAGCCAGTGCCAGAGGCAGCGCCTTCCCTCATCCAAGATGCCCTTGCTGGGGGGTGCCAAGGCCTGAAGGTGAGGCTGGAGGGGGTGGGGTTGCCCCAAGGTCAAGTGCTACCTCCTTGTATCTCTCCAACTCCTGCACAAAGGTGCGCTCATGGAAGAGCCCCTGGAGCCGGTCCTGGACATAGTTGTGGCCCAGCTCCTCGAAGGAGGCTCCCCGCGCTGACCCGCCCAGCTCAGGGTTCTGGAAGCCGGGAGTGTCCACCACCATCATAGAGCAGAGGGAGTGCTGGCTGGACTGCAGAGCCCTGCACAAGGAGAGCGGGTCAGTGCCAGTCAGGGCAGGGCCCCTGAGCAGCTCCACTGGTCTGTACCCCGCCAAATCCCCAGGCCCGCTAGGGCAGGGGGGACATGCCTCTCCTTGCTCACGGCCCACGGGGATAGTGCGCCCTCTGCTGGCAGAGGACGGCTCTGCCTCAGCCATCCCACAGGCACAAAGGCTTTAACTCCACTGTTGCCAAAGCAGAAGCAGGAGCACCCCAGGGCCCACCAGGCACTCACCTGTTCGCCAGAGAGATGAGCAGGGTGAAGAGCTCACTGTAGAGGCCGGAAGCCATACCCTCTAAGCACTCCAGGGCGCTCAGTTTGGGGCCTGTGAGGTAAGAGGATTCAGCTCTATGCCCTGCTCCCTGGGTCTCCCACCTGAAACGCATCCTGCCTTCCCAGGGCCAAGTCAGCATGGGGCTGGGGGGTGGGCCTCACCCCCTGACAGAAACATCCATGCGCCTCACCAGTCTCCCCATCCCAGAGGTGGCAACAAGCCCTGGGTCAGGCCCCCAATCCAGGCCCCCAGCCCAATGAGCAGAGGCTACCTGAGCCATCTCCCAGGCTGCTCTCCTCAGGGCCCTGGCGGAAGGAGTTGGAGCGCTGTAGGGTGCCCCCCTTGTACTGGTGCTTGAAGATGGCTGAGGACAGCTCCTCCAGGCTGCAGCCCAGCAGGTACGCAGCCTTCTGGGCCCACTCATGGCGGGCAAACTGCTTGCGGCCTGCTGTAGGGTGGGAAAAAGGAACTGGTATCTTGGGTCTGCCTTCTTGGGCCGGGTGATAACCACCATGCCCTTTGACTCCCAAAACCCAGATGACTGGGGTGCAGGTGTCTTCTGGAGGGAAAAAACCAGCCCCAGTGACACGAAATGGGCTTCAGGCAGGATAGGGACAGCCAGCAGCTGCCGGTTCTTCCTGCAACCCTTAATGGTGGAGAGAAGGAGCAGGGCCCACAGAGGCGGTAACTCCACGCTGCTGCCGCCAGAGGGCACCCGGCCAGTGGCAGAGATCCCTGTCCTAGGGCCTGGCCCCAGGGGTGCCCATGTGGGCAAGGACAGAGTCGGAAGATGAGGCCAGCCGCCTGCGACCTGTGGGGACCTGTCAGGAGAGAGCACTAGTACCTCCCCGCCATGGATGCCTTAGGGCCCTCCCTCTCACCCCCAGGCGGCTGCCTGGGGGCCCACAAACACCCACCGGTGGCCCAACAGTGGGGAAGCAAAAAAGCAGCAGGGGAAAGGCAGCAGCCCACACAGAAGTCCGCGCCTCAGCCGACATGTGTCTAATCACGGTAATTAGGGAAAGCTAACAAGAAACAAGGTTTTACCTTCAGCAGCTTCTGTAAGGCAAAGGACCAGCATGCAGCATGCAAAGGAAAACAGTGTGTTAGCAAACAGTCATCAACTCAGCCCGCCAGGCCCACGGGAAGGGACTGTGGGGGGGCGGGGATCTGTGAGGATGAGCGCAGGCGAGAAAACACAACCACACTCAGACTCGAAACACCAAACACACACTCACAGTCTCAAAGAAGTATGCGTGTGGACATAATTGCACTGACACACGCGCACGCACACACAGAGGCAAAGACTTTCTACCATTCAGCCACGCGGGCCCACACTCTCCCCCAGAAAAGACTGGAAGCTCTGAGGAGGCAACAGATATGGCCCAACAAAGTCCGTGTGCTGACACACCCAGAGCGCCCACCTGCAATCAGCTCTGAGTGGCGTTATAGGAGGCCTAAGCCCTCGAGACAGTCCCGGGCCCACCTGCCTGCCCTTGCAGGCTGGAGCCAACATCTTTAACCCGAGCCTGATTTCTCTTTGGCAGGGATGCCACTGCGGGGATCACAAGCACCCTAAGACGCAGACTATTCTCCCATGCATCCATCCACCAGCACTGTCTCATCCCTGCTGAGCAGCCCGGGGCCCTTTGCGTCCCAGAGGAAGAGCGAGCCAAAGCCCAAGGTGGCTGTTCCGGGTCAGCACTCCCTCTCCTTAAACTGGAGAAAGAGGTGAAGAGTGAAGCACCTGCCTTCCAATGCAACCTCGGAGGAAGGCAATAGAGCTCTTCCAAGCCAGGCCAAGCCCTAGCCATTCACAAGCCCCCAAGCACAAGTGCTGAAGCCACAGCCTATTCATTCCACGGGTGTCTGCTGCCCTCTAGTGGTCTCCACCCTGACATGCAAGAGGAAGAGACATGTGCCACCAAACCAGTGGAGAGAAGGGAAGGCGACCTGGGGAAAACTGGCCTGGGGAAGCCCCGGGAAGCAAGGCCACCCTACCCCACCAATGCCTCATGAAGGGCATCTAGAGAGGTTGTGGGATCTGAATGCTAAACAGGAAACAGACAGAGAAGCAGCGATTCCTGGGTCTCCCAGAGGCCCCACAACTATTCTCCACCCCCAACCCGGGGCTTCTCCCAAGGCCAGCTCCCCTCCACTAAGATAGGACAAACCCGTCTCCCAGAGAAGACCCAGGAAAAGCACCAAGACAGGCCAAGGTGGCCCCTACACCCTAGGGAGGGGCCGAGGTCAGTTACCCGCTTGCTCCTCGAGGGCCTCTGTCGGGAAGGGAACAAGAAGAAGAGTTATTCCAGCGGGGCCTGCTCTGAGTTAGTTCCCTTCTCTTCCCCCTCGTCCTCAGAGCCCCCTAGCCCAGTCCCTGCCATCTAAGTCCAGGGCTCAGGCCACCACTGGCAGCGATGCTCCTCTCCAGGTGATAAGAGCCTTCTGCTCTGATGTGGGGGACTGGGAAGAGGCACAAGCAAAAGAGGGGTGTCTGATCTCAGAAGAAATTGTGCTGGGCAGGAACAATCTGGGTGTGGGAAGGGCCCATACAGGGTCTCCCAGAGGCAAGCCTGGCTGCTAGGCTCCACTGCAGGTTACCTTTGGTGGCGCCTGCAGCCCCCAGGTGATAGATGGCCGCCAGGATGAACCAGCAGGCCTTCTGTTCATCCAGGGAGATGCCCAACACCTTCATGGCCGTCTGTAGCTTACTGAACTGCTGAGCAGCTTTCTGCTTCTCCTCGGGCTGCAGAGACAGGTGGCGCACTGGCATTGGAGTGCAGAAGAGCCGTTTCTCCCAGCAACCCACCCTGCCCCCCTCAATGCTGCTAGGCCCTCAGGGAGGTCAAGGCTGCGAGCAGAGCCACCCGTCTAAAGCTCGGTTCCCACTATTCCCATGGGCACCCAAGGCCAATCGAGGCTTCTCCTACCCAAAGCTTCTAAGGCCCAGTCCCCATGAGCCCCTCACCTTGGCCAATGGCACAATCCCAAACACATTGTTCTCTGCCAAGTGGTTCAAGTGGAGCTCTGTCCTAGAGGTGCAAACAAGGCATCAGTACTATCCTGGGCCCACGTCTCCCTCCCAGGGCTGAGACAGACAGCCTCAGCTTCCACATACTGAATTCTGTCTGTCCATCAAGCCCCTACTGTCAGGCCGGCTGCTGCCTTTCCTAATTGGCCTGAATGCCTCACCAACACACCAGCCTCCCCTTGGCCTTGGACAGGTCACCAGGGATGTTTTGGTGAGGGGGTCCAGCCAGGGCGCAGGGAACCTGCCTAGGGCAGAAACCGTGCCTCTATTACAAGAAGTGCTAAAGAGGACAAAACCTTGGGGCTGCTTGCTCCACCCGATCCTCCTGCTAGATCCTTCTGCCATGAACGTGTTCTGCAGGTCTAAAGGCAAGAGCATAGCAGAGGCAACCAACATGGGGGCCAGGGATAAGTCGAAGGGCCCTGGAAAAGGCTTGGGCTTTGGCATGACTCAGTGTGGGCACAAATACCAGCTCAGGCCCAGACTGGCTGTGTGACTGCGGACAAGTCCCTGACCACTGGAGTCTTGGTGTGTTTTCCTTTCTAGCCCTGGATTCATGGGTAATGGAGACCCTAGCTAGGCCCTAGGAACACCAAGGGTCAGTTTTGCCCCCCCTTTCCCCACACACACACATAGTAAGGCTCCTGTGTCCAAGACCAGGGTGCTCCTGACAGGTAGCACCCATGACTCATTCATCTCACCACCCCCAGGGCCTAGCTCAGAGCCTAGCACAAGGCAGGCTCCAAATAAACAAACGGTTCAGGATGGAGCCCGGTGGCAAAGTCCAGGAGCCCCGTTGGTGGGCAGGAGTCCAGAGCACCCTCCCTGTACCCTCTGTTCCATCTCACCTGAGGGTGCTATCCCCACAGGCCAGCAGGTAGTAGAAGACGTTGAATGTGGCCTCATTGGCTGGGTGGCGAGCCACACGTAGCTTCTCCAGAAGCATAGTCTGTGGCACAGCAGGAGGGTGTGGGTAAGGAGGATACCGAGTCAAGCTCCCCCCAACCCAGACCAGAAGGAACCAGGCCCATGAGTCTCCAGGCCGTGGGAGCAGGCAGCCGCATCTTATTCCAAGGTGCTCAGCTAGAGGCCAGATTGCCCTAGGGTCAAACAGGGGGCAGAAACGAGAGCCAGGTGGAAGCAGACAGGTCCAGCTCTGGGAGGGGACCCTGCAGCCCTGCCCAGACCAGGGGCACCAGCCTTCTTGGGGAGATGGATGCTTTGTTGTGAGCCATTGTTCTAGTGTGGAAGGGAATCAAGCTTGGCTGTGCTTTACTTCACTGACAAGCCAGTCCTCTGTTAGATGAAATCAGCCTGACCGTGGACCTTACAAAGTGGGCAGATGACTGGCCCCAGCAGGAGGTTAGGGACAATCTCAGGATGAGGAGGGTGAAGGGAGCTGGACAGGAAGTGTGGAGGGCAGAATGGCAAAGGCTCAGGATGGAGGAATGGGCAGAGCAGGCCGTGCCAGGATCCATTTTGTTGGGGTCGAATCTCAGGAAAATAAGGCACAGGAGAGACCCTGATTTCTAAGGCAGGAAATAAGGCTGCCTAAGTCCTGAGACCCTAAGGCCTGGGAAGTGCCCCTCACCTGAACGGAGGCTGAGGCCACCTGGCCAGCTTGGTCAAAGTCCAGGGAGAGGATCTGAGAGAAGCGGGTAGCATTTCCATTCATGATGGTGGGGCTGTTCCCAAAGGCTTCCAGAAGAGTGTACAGAGCCTGCCACTTCTCCACTGCAGAAGACAGGCCAGGGGGACATTAGGAAAGCCAGGGGCAGCTTAACCACTGGCCATGGGCTCCAGAGGCCCAGGCACAATGGGAGGTCCAGCCCAGGCCGGTCCCCCCAGGGCATGAAAGCTTGGGGTTACTCAGACCAGAACTTCCAGAGACAGAGGGGTTTTGAGAGGATGGAAAGGCTAAGGAGAAAAAGAGGTAACACCTAGAGGGCCCTCTTTCCCAGCCCACCCTCAGTTCTCCCACTTGTCCCTGCCTCACCAGAAAACGCCTTGTTCCCACTGGTGCCCGCAATGGTGGCCAGGTACTGCACCAGATGCTGGCAGCTGGTGGTCTTGCCACTGCCGCTACTGCCCAGGAGGACGATGGACTGGTCCTGGCGGCTCATCAGCATGGCCCTGTACGCCGTCTGGGCCATGGCATAGATGTGGGGTGCCATGTCCTCTCGCCGGCACCCCTTGAACATGTGCATCACCTTGGGTGGGACAGGGATGGAGGGGAGGTGTAGGTTCTTAGCTGGTCCTACCCAGATACCCCTCACTCCTAAGGGCCACGTCTTTCTGGGCTTTTCACTCCCTGGGTGCCCAGTGATTCTGAGGCTGAGGATACTAGTAAAGTCCTGGACTCTGTTAGAGGTTTGGAGGAGCGCCTTCTGACCCCTACCCCTTGAAATGCCTTCTCTGCCCAAGGTCAACTGGGAGAATGGACAGGTGCTCATTGGGGTGCCAAGGCAGATGGTGGAGGGGCAGGGAGGCAGGGAAGGAGCGGGTAGGGAGTGGGTGGGCGGGTCCCTGAGGCTGCAAGGTAGCCTAGAGGGCGCCACACCTTCTCAGAGTATACAGCAGGGGCCCCACGGGGGCTGAGGACCAGCAGGCTGCGGCCAGCATACGTGTGCAGCAGGCTGGCTCCATAGCGCTGGCGCAGTGTGTGCAGGACGCTGGACTCGTTGAGGTACACCAGTGAGACCAGATCTTCCAGGCGGTCACAGGATGGGGCATTAGCCTGTGGGACAGGACGGGCAGGAGGACGCTGAGGAAGCAGAACCTGTCTCCACTGGTGGAGGCCAGGCCTGCCCTGCCCAGCCCACCTCCTGGTGCCCTCCTGCTGCGAACCTTCTCTACGTCATCCTCGTCCACATCCAGGACGGCTCCGTCATGGTCTAGCTTCACACGTACCTTCCCCTCGGGCAAGCTGATCTCCTTGGATTTCAGCTGACTAGCTGCAGGGCGGGGACAGACAGTCAGACATGGGCTGGGAAGCCTTTGCCAGCCTCTGCAGGCCCTTCATGTTCCTACCTTCCTCCCCACTGGGGCGCCAACCTCTTCACTTGCCACCCAGCCCTCACCAGACCCAGAGAGCACATCCACTGCCTGGCAAGGCCGAGATGAGTTAGGAGGCAGCCCTGGAGCCCGGGACTCCCTTGGCCCCCTCAAAACTCACCGAGTGAGAAGCCATCCTTATGGACCAGCCACACCTTTTCTGTCTCATACCATGCCTCCTCAGCTGCAATCT
>JAQZBX010043224.1:0-21745 GCA_029593785.1 Cabassous unicinctus | reverse complement strand
GACAACCTAGATGAAATGGACAAATTTCTAGAAACGCACAACTAACCTACACTGACGCTCTTACAAGAAATACAAGAACTTAACAAACCAATCACAATTAAGGAGATTGACTCCGTCATCAAAAATCTCCCAGCAAAGAAAAGTCCAGGACCAGATGGCTTCACAGGTGAATTCTACCAAGCATTTCAAAAAGAATTAACACCAATCCTGTTTAAACTCTTCCAAAAAGTTGAAGAGGAGGGAAAATTTCCCAACACTTTTTATGAAGCCAACGTCACCCTAATACCAAAGCCTCAAGATTCCACAAGAAAATAAAATTACAGACCATCTCTCTAGTGAACATAGATGCAAAAATTCGTAACAAAATACTTGCAAATCGAATACAACAGCATATCAAAAGACTCATACATCACGACCAAGTGGGATTTATTCCTGGTATGCAAGGGTGGTTCAACCTAAGAAAATCAATTATTGTAATACACCACATTAACAAATTGAAGGAAAAAAACCACATGATCATCTCAATAGATGCAGAAAAGGCATTCGACAAAATCCAGCATCCTTTTTGATAAAAACAATTCAAAAGATAAGAATAGAAGGAAAATTCCTCAATATGATAAAAGGCATATATGAAAAACCCATAGCCAACATCATACTCTATGGGGGAAGGTTGAAAGCTTTCCCTCTAAGATCGGGAACAAGACAAGGATGCCCACTATCACCATTGTTATTCAACATTGTACTAGAAGTTCTAGCTAGGGCAATTAGACAAGAAAAAAAAAATAAAGGCGTCCAAATAGGAAAAGAGGAAGTAAAACTCTCACACTGAAGTATCCACGACCAAGCTACTTGAACTAATAAATGAGTTCAGCAAAGTGGCAGGATACAAGATCAACACGCAAAAATCAGTAATGTTTTTGTACACTAGTACTGAACAACCTGAGGAGGAAATCAGGGGAAAAATTCCATTTTCAATAGCAACAAAAAGACTCAAATACCTAGGAGTTAATTTAACCTAAGAAGTACAGGACCTATATGCAGAAAACTACAAAACAATGCTAAAAGATATTAAAAAAGACCTAAACAAATGGAAAGATATTCCGTGTTCATGGATTGGAAGAATAAATATCATGACGATGTCAATCTTACCCAAACTGATTTATAGATTCAATGCAATACCAATCAAAATCTCAACAGTTTACTTTACAGAATTAGAGAAGGCAATTACCAAATTCATCTGGAAGGGTAAGTGCACCCGAATAGCCAAAAGCATTCTGACAAAGAAAAGCAACCAGGGAGTAATTTCACTGCCTGACCTTGAAACATATTACAAAGCTACAGTGGTCAAAACAGCATGGTCCTGACATAAACATAGACATATCGATCAGTGGAATAGAATTGAGAACCCAGAAATAAACCCTCACCTATACAGTCAACTGGTTTTTGAGAAACCTACCAAGCCCATGCTAATGGGAAAAAACAGTCTCTTCAACAAATGGTGTTGGTAGAACTGGATATCTATAACCAAAAGAATGAAAGAGAACCCGTATCTCACCTCCTATACAAGAATCAACTCAAAATGGATCAAAGATCTAAATATAAAAGCCAGGACCATAAAACTACTAGAAGAAAATGTAGGGAAACATCTTCAAGACCTTTTAGTAGGTGGTGGTTTCTTGGACCTTACACCCAAAGCACGTGCAGCAAAAGAAAAAAATAGATAAATTGGACCTCCTCAAAATTAAACACTTTTGCACCTCACAGGACATTTTCAGAAAGGTGAAAAGGCAGCCAACTCAATGGGAAAATATATTTGCAAATCACATATCTGATAAGGGTTTAATACCCAGGGTATATCAGGAGATGTTACAACTCAACAATAAAAAGGCAAACGACCCAATTAAAAACTGGGCATAAGACTTGAATAGACATTTCTCCAAAGAAGAAATACAAATGGCAAAAACAACAACAACACATGAAGAAATGCTCAACATCACTCATGATTAGGGAAATGCAAATCAAAACTACAATGAGATATCATTTCACACCTATCAGAATGGCCACTATCAAAAAGACAGAGAACTACAAGTGTTGGAGAGGATGTGGAGAGATAGGAACATGTATTCACTGTTGGTGGGAATGGAGAATGTTACAGCCACTATGGAGGACTGTTTGGCAATTCCTAAAGTGAATATAAACTTGCCATGTGACCCGGCAATATCACTACTGGGTATATACCTAGAAGATCTGAGAGCAGTGACATGAACCGACATCTGCACACCGATGTTCATAGCAACATTATTCACCATTGCCAAAAGTTGGAAACCACCCAGGTGTCCATTAACAGACGAATGGATAAACAAACTGTGGTCTAGTCACACGATGGAATATTATGCAGCTGTAAGAAGAAATGAAGTCGTAAAGCATATGACAACATGGATGAACCTGGAGGGCATTATGTTGAGCGAAGCAAGCCAGACACAAAAGGACAAATACTGTATGAATGTGTTACTATGAACCAAATATATTGTGTAACATATTGTTTGATTCACAAAAAATATTATATGTATCCAGTACATTTAATTGAGAAATGTATATATTTATTCATCTGTGTTTACTTTTTAGTTTTTAATTGTTTATATTTTCAATTATTAAATGTATAAAATAAGGTAAAAAAAATAAAAAATAAGAAAAACACAAAAAACAAAAAACATTGCTTAAATAGCTCAATTTCTAGGCATTGTTCTTTTTATCTAGCACTGTGTAAACATCCACACACAAACTTAGCAGTTTAAAACAACCACTTTTTTTTCCCTCGTAGTTGTGAGGGTGGCACTTTTTGTCTGGGTTAAGCTGGGTGGTTCTTTTGCTGGTCTTGCCTGGGATCAGTCATGCAGTTGTAGTCACCTAGTAGACTGACCGGGGCTGGATGATCCAAGACGGCCTCACTTACATGGTTGATGTTGACGGGCAGCTGGACTTCTCTCCCTACATGGTGTTTCATCCCTTAGGAGGCCAGCCAAGGCATCTTTGCATGGTGTATGTTTCTCAGCTGCTAAAACCAATACCATAACAATGGGTTGGTGTAAACAACTACAATTTATTGGCTCACAGTTTTGTAGGTAGGAAAAGTCCAAAATCCAGGTGTCAGCAAGGTGATGCTTTCTCCCAGAAGACTGTGGCATTCTGGGGCTGGCTGCTCGCGATCCTTGGGTCCTTGGACATTCCATCACACTGCAGTGCACATGGTGGCATCTACTGCTTTCTCTGTGGGTTGACTTTCAGCTTCTTTCCATGGCTTTGTCTCCCTGGCCTTTTCTATAAGGATTTCAGTAATAGGATTAAGACCCATCCTGATTCAGTTAGCCACACCTTAAGTAAAAATAACATCTTCAAAAGGCCCTAATTACAATGGGTTCACACACTCAGGAATGGATTCAAACGTTTTATCTGGGGTATATAACTCATCTGCTGCATGTGGTATCCTCAGGGCAGTAGGAGTGCTGCAAGGCCCCTTGAAGCCTAGGTTTGGAAATTGCATAGGGTCACTTTTGCCACATTCTGTTAGCCAAAGCAAGGTGAAGAAATTGACCCCATCTCTTGAAGGGAGAAATAGCAAAGTCACATTGCAGAAGAACTTTTTTATAGAGATGGGAGTAATTGTTCTAGCCATTTTTCAAAATATAGGTGTATGTTATTAATACTATTTCCTGATGAATTCATCTTGGCAGGGTGGAGGCATTAGAGCAAGGACAGGTAGGAAGTTAAGAGGGTGTCTAATTTTCTTTTTTTGCTTCTTAGCCAGAAGGTGGAGACTTGCCACAACGGGGGAGCTCCTGGGAAGCAGGGGAGGGTCCACAGGCCCAGCCTGTCTTTCAGCGCCTTATATCAGTTTGGGCCCTGCCTCCAGAGGTGGTGCCTAGACTGAGCAGAACAGCGTTGGGGGGTGGCATCGTCCGGGGATGCAGATGATCTACTTCCTATTCTGTGCTTCTTCAGGGTTTGTGGATGACATCATCCAACCTTCTTCCACTCGTGCCCGAATCTGCTGTGACCTGGATGTCTTGGTCAGCAAGAAGGTGCAGCGTCCTTGGAGGAAACATGCAAATATTCCACTGTAAACAAATCAAAGGAAAACGAACCAAGAGCTCAATTACTGCCTGGTTGTTCACACCCCATCCCTGACTTGTGCAAGGAATCTGATAGCTTGGAATGATTAAGTTTGTTAAGTTCTAGAAAGATAATCTTTTATGCTTTACTGTAAAATTATTTGCTTTATTAAAATACTTAATTGGTATTTTTTGATTATGAATTTGATAGAAAATGAGAACTAAAACAGTACCTAATCACCCAGAGCTGACCCCTACTGATAACCTCCATGTATTATCTTTTTCCCCCACGAATCTTTTTTCTCCATGGGTGAGATGATAAGCTTGTAGGACAAAGTACTTATTTTCCTAGGTCTTAGTTTCCTTATTTCTAAAATGGGGATAATATAGTATGCCCTATCCCTTAATTCCCCCAGGAGTTGCTGAAATTAAATGAGATGTTTGCAGTTTTGTGTATGTATGTCCAGCAGAATAGACGCTCAGTAAGGCATATTACCCTATCTTGACTTCAGTTATTTTCAGAAATGTGTTCTTATATTTTAAAAAACTTTTGAAAAATTTCAAGCCTATAGAAATATTGCAAGAATTTTATTGTATACTCTTCACCTAGATTCTCCAGTTCATATTTTTCTACATATGATCCCTCTTTCTATAAATATGTACTTATTATTTTGTTGGACTCATTTGAGAGCAAGATGCAGGCATCACATCTCTTTTACCCCAGAACTTCAGTATTTATCTCCTAAGAACAGGGGCATTATTTTATATAGTCTTTGCCTTTCATGACATGAACAGTTATGAAGAGTGCATGCCATTTGCTTTGTAGACAGTCCCTCAATTTGAGTTTGTCAGATTGTTTCCTCATGTTTGGTTGCAGGTACGAGTGCTACCCAGTTGTGTACTTTTGAGCGTATCACATCAGGAAGTACATGTCAGTTTTTCTCATTATTGCTGATGTTGACTTTGCTCACTTGAAAATGGTGGTGGCTGCAAAGGTTTTGCCACCATAGTTACTATTTTCCCTTTGTAATTAATAATTTTTCAGTGTGGCATTCTTTAATCCTATCTCTCCACACAATTTTCAGCCACTAATTTTATTATCTGTCATCACTATTACCAAAACTTTTTCATCACCCCAAACAAACCTCTGTACCCTTTAAGCAATAGCTCCTGTCTCTCCTGCCCCTCCCTTACCCCCTTGGTAACCTCTAATCTACTTTGTCTCTTTGAATGTGCTTTTTCTAGATATGTCCTAACAATTTTGGGATGCACTTCCTTATTTTCTGAGAGTATGATGTTCTAGGCTCATCTTACCATTTCCTTGCCCCAGCAGTGGAATCAGCCATTTCTCAAAGGAGCCCTGGTTTTCTTCAGTAGGGTCTGATATTTAGATGTCAAGACCTGGCCATTAGATGTTCACATTGATACTGGGATGCTATTGCTTCTAGGAATTTTAACAGCCACAACTAGTAAACATTAATACATATACGTGTGTCTATGTACATGGGTATGTATATATATAATTATGGATGTATTATATATATATATATCCCCCCCAACCCGATGGCTCCCTTGTCTGGTTGCACATTGTTTTTGCCTGTTGACTGCTTGTTTATTCTTTAGGAGGCACCGGGAACTGAACTCAGGCCCTCCCATTTGGGAGGTGGGCGCCCAGCTGCCTGAGCCACATCCACTCCTATATATATTTTTTAAAACCATGAGTTCATACTGACACTTTAATTCGAATCCAACATCACAGGTTCTTTGCCTTCTCTCATTCCATATTTCTCTTTTCTTCCATTAAGAGAAGGCTGACTACCATTATTCTCAATATATTTTACTCAATCCTACAATAAGTAATAAAGTTTCAGAATTGCTACAACCATAACACTATCAATAATAAACCTTCTAAAGTAAAGTTCAAGACTTTTATAATTACTTTTGTCTTTAAACTGAAGGCACACAGCTTATTTGGGCTAATAATTGAAGGGTTAGGCTATCCATTTTATGGTTTCAGAGACCTTTGTTTCTATTTGCAGACCACTTTAGAGTTTTTTCCCCTATCTTTGCTTTATTATTTTATTGCATATGTTAAGTAATAAAAGTTATACCAGAACTTGAGATTTTTGGTGGTTTCAGTATAAAGGCCAACCCATGGCGTGCCTGCTCCTCTTAGGTGAAAGATTTATTTGGTCCCACCGGTGACTTTCTCTTGTTCCAAGTCCTTAGCTTCAAAAGTTTGTAAGCACTATTTTGATGTTCCATTATTATTTCAACCTAAATCTACATGTTACTGTGTCATCCACTTTCCCCATTTCTACCAGCATCCCCACCATTCCAAATAGCCCAACTCACAACCTTACTATTTTTTTAGCTCTCTTCATCCTCTTTCCTTCTTTTTCTGTCACCATCCTAGTGGGCTCTGAGCACTTTTTGCAGCAGTCTCCCCATTAGTCTCTCTGACTCTTTAGCCTCCCTAAGCTGGAAATCTTGTCTCCTCAGCTAACAGACTAAATCCAGGTCCAGATTCTGTTGCTTTCCCCTGCTTTAGCACTTCCAGTACATAGCACTGTGCTCCCCAAAACCCTTACTTCGTATGTAAGGTTCTGGTGTGTCTCTCCTTTCCCTGCTCTCTTGCTCCAAGTAGTCCTATTCTGCTCATACTCAAGGGCCTAACTTCTTCGTTATTTCATCCCAACTCCTCAGTTCAAACTGGTATCTTTTAAGTAGATCTTTCTTTTTTAAAGCACGTGATTGTTCATTTCCTTGTTTTCCTTATACATATTTTTTTGTCGTCTTCACTAGGAGAATGAGCTTCCAGGAGGCAGAGACTCTATTTGGCCAGTTTCTTTTGTACTCCTCTTTGGCACCTAGTATAGAATTATCAAAGACTGTAAGCCACTGAAAATTGGGAAGGGATTGTGGTGAACTGCTGGGTTTTTAGAGGCCTTTTGGCCAAAAAGACCAATTCAGCATATGGCTCAACAGCTTTAAATTGTCGGGCCAATCAAATTTCTGGGGTCAGCCAAGCTAGGATTTGGACCCTGCCCTCGGGTCTGACTGTGCTGTGTTCCATATAAAATAACAGCACACACAAGCTTTTGTTTTCTGGAGGTGAGGGTCCCAGAAGTGTTTCACCAGGTTGTGCAATCTGGACATTGATTAGGACTTGTGCTTGGGCTGCAATAGTAGGTAGAGGATTCTGGCCCAGGATGCATCTGAGCTGCACATGTTCCTGGGAAACCTTGGAGTGGAGGTGGTGGTGGGAGTCCCATCCAGAATCCCAGCTGGCCAAGGAAACTTGAAGCTGTAAGTGTTTAGAAACTTTGCAAGTAGCCCAAACTCGGTGGACTGTGGAATGCCTGGAGAATGATGGTGCTTAAGTCTTCTCATTGGCTGCTGTGCAGGAATGCCTTTCCCAACTGGTACCTTCAAAGAGAAAAAGAAAAGTGTTGAATTTTATAACCAGAGAGGACTTGGGTTTGCTGAGCAGAGCTAGCAAGTGTCTACCCTTAACCTGAAAGCATATAATATGACGATTGTAGTGGAAGTAGGGGGCACTGTGAGGGTCCTTCTAGACCTACCCTTGCTTTGAGTTAGTGAAGTTAATTTGCCTCAAGCTACAGTTAATGAATGGTAAACCTGGGATTTGAACCCAAACAGATCTGTCTGACCCCAAGCCTGTGTTCTAATCATTGTAGAGTACTGCCACTCAACTGATATAGCAGGTGGATGAACTAAGGATTGGGTAAGAGTAGAGGTCAGAGTGGTGGTAGTCTGCGCCACCGAGATTTTATCAAAGAACCCAAAGAGCTACTAAATTGGGAAAGTTTTCATACCTCATACACGAATCCCTTACACAGCAGTGCCAAGAGATGACCAGTCAGTCATCTTTTTGACTTGCTAGAGTAATGGAGAGCACATTCACAATGCAGCCACACCTTCCAGTGCTTGTTGCAAAACCTTTTTCCAGCTTCTAAGTTCTGACCATGGTCTTGGTCTCCCCAGCCCAATTCTCTGCCTTGGATGTACTGATTGTAACATCACTCTTACTAGTGCTGATGCTTCAGATGTGGTCTGCCCAGCCAGAGAAATCTGTGAAGGATACCCAGACACTGAGTTACAATACTTGATGTTGTTGAACCAGTCGAGACTTCACCTATTTGATGAAAGCACATATTTTGTTCTTCAGTAACAAAAGGTTTTTGGAGAGCTGTGGCTTTGAGTGAGAACTACTGGTCCTTAAGCTCTTGTGCCTCTAAGTGTCAGCATGGGCTCCCCACCATTTCAAACAGGAGCTATAGCCACTTGAATGGACAGGGCCTCACTGTGGGAACCTCTGCAGAGTCCAGTGAGCATACTAGGGCAGATGTGGCAGCCTCAGTAGTTAGGTTTTGGCCATGTCCCTAATGGCCTGGATGGTGAGAGCCACCTCTTTTGTGTGCCTTTGGGAGTGAAAAGCTTTTCTTCCAAAAGTGGTGCCTGGTAGACATACCTACACAGCAAGGCACTCACAGCAGGGCAGGAACCTCCTGAGTGATCAGATAGGAGTACTGAACCAGTACTAAGCCTTTGTTTCCCATGAAGACACTGTTCCCTGCTTGATGGACTCTTCTGGAAGCAGGGGTAAATAGGGAATCACAGTCAAGTCACAGCTGGGAGGTTTACAAGCCTGTCCCAGCCTAGTCTCATATACTAGTCACCTTCAAGATAAGCTGCCACCGACCCCCATCTCCATCATCTTCCCTCCTCCTCTGCTGCCTGGAGAGCTCCCCTGCCGATTTATCCCCACATTCCTGCCAGTTCTGCCACAGGCATCTTAAGCCATTTAATGAACTCAGCCCAAAAATTACTGCCAGGCCCATAAGGTGTGTAGGGGATGACTTTCAAGAGTGAGATATGGCATCAATGGCAAGAGAAAATGCATTTCTGCAGCTGTGTAGAATCCAGGTGGTTTTCAAAGGGCCACTGCTATTGGGGCAACCATGCATAAATGCCTAAGCCCAGGGTTTGGAATTCAGGCAGGGGAGACCAGAAGGGCCAAGGCCATTGGATGTTCCCTGAATACCTCTTATAACTCATCCTGCAAAGAGATTTCCTCTTGAACCATGGACTATCAGATTTACCCACTCCCTCACTCTTGCCAGGGAAATCCAAGGAATGAAGGAAAATTAGTAAGCTAGTCCTAAATTTCTGCTTTCTTAAAAAGAAAAAAGTCCTCACTGATAGAGTAATCTTGCCATCATTTAACAAATTACCTGAAAGCGCAAACTCTCCTGAGAGCAGGACAGGAAATAGTCTCTTTAAAGCTTTACCTAGAAGGAACAATAGGATGACTACCACAAGCCTGATTTTGAATAGTTTATTAAAGGAAAGGTGAAGCATCAATTTCAAATTGTACAAAAGGAAAAAAACCTCATATTGCAAATGTACAATTTACAGAATTACTAGCAAAACCAATCAAGGAGACACTGAAAATACAAAAATTCGATTGACTTCAAACTGAACTGGAAACCCATTGGAGTAGATATTAAGCCTTTTTTTGTTGCATGGTAGTCTACAATTCTAAGTCAGCATTTGTTTTCCACACGAGACTGTCAAGCAAAGTACTAGTTTGTGGATGTGCCAGAGCACCTCATGGTTTGCTTCCTGGCCAGAACCACAAGCAGGCAGGGCTGGTGTGGTGGACAGTCCAGTCATTCCTGCCCCTTCTCTTCCAGTGAAGCCCATATTTTTGGAAGAAAGTGAGACTCCAGCCCCTCTAACTGGAGTCCATAAATTGCTTAATTAATAAAACATTTTTGGCGACCAAGTTTTTGTTTCAGAACTGTACAAATGTTGAGAAAAATCTCAGTGTTGTGTCTGTTTACTAAAAGGATGAATAAAATCATCCATTTTACTTTCCCTCACAAAAGATAATCATTGGGTATACAGATTTTTAAAAAATGCTTTTCATTTTTGGTAAAAAGAGAAAGCCTTATGATTCTGTTGAAGCTACTTTAAAAAACAGCTCAGAAACAGCTGTGGATGGATTGGTTTGGGATTTCTGAGGCTTACTTTAAAATCAGAAAGGAAGAGACTTGAAAACAATAGCAGCAAGTCATAAAATCTAAGCAGAATGCCACTGAAGACTGTCCTGAAGATTCATAATTTTTTTCCCCAAAAGAATTATTCTTAATATGCACAATTAACACTGAAATGTAGCTGTATTTCAAGGTAAGCTTAAGAACTTCACCCTCTAAGCACAGACTTCTATGCAGCACATACTTCTATAATCGGTAAAATTAATTCACAAAATTAGCGCTTTAGGGTAGTAAAGTATGGGAAGAAGACACAGTTATGTTACACTTAAAATTAGTTTTGAATGGCAAAATGATTACTTTAGGATTTCTTCATGATTATCCTAAGAAACTGGAAGTCTGTGTAATTTGAATTTGACAGGGCATGAAATAAGTGGGAAAAACAGCAAACTGATTAAATTGAGAACCATTTGTTTTACTGAGAATACTTTATTTGCTGGTAGAAGTTGCTAAAAATGCACAAAACAAATACCAATAGAAAATGTACTGTATCTGAATCTCCCTATTCTATATAAAATGAATGGTGTAACAGCATCTGTTGGAAAAATGGCTGCAAGGACATTTCTTATTTTATGCCCCCTTATAAATAAAAATAAACCTTTTTATCCAAGAGTATATAAAATCTGGGAATTCATATCCATATCCACAGAGGGTGTGTGGTTTTTGGCAGATGCACTGTGTCAGATTTCATCTTAGCTTGTCAATGTTCTCCTCCATATTTCTGTGTTCCACAAGGTCAACCAAATCCAGTGAGCTCCAAAACACTCTTCGGCAATTAGGATGAGCTGCTTACTCATAGATTTAATAAAAATGGTTAGCTCTTAAAACATAAAAAGGCAAAATGTTAAAACGGTTTTTAAATTGTACAACAGGAAAATAAAGTTAAAAATATTTTTTTCTTTACTCAATGCTGAGTTTTCATAAAACAGGTGTATAACAGTGTTTATCTTGACAGCTGTTTTAAAAATTTAAAATTTCTTCCTCCCTCCAGAAAAACACACACACATCTGTATTGAGATAAGTCCAATATTAGGACACAAATGATTTTTCAGGTCAGTCTTTCTGAGGTGACATTCACCAACATTCCTTTGAGTAATTTACATGCTCCTCTTCTCTGTCACTGCAAAAAAGGGATTGACCTCAATCATTGGATTAAAAAACAAATCAGATCACATCAAAAGTGTTTTTTCCCCATACAAGCTATCACAGTATATAGGCCTCTAGCTCTAAATAATAGAGTTCCAGATTTGTAAAATTTCTTCAGACTTCAGAACATAGGCATTCCAAATCCCTAGAAAAATGAGAAACACAATTATTTAACTTCATGCATAAAAAGTACCCAGAAACCAAATAAAAAGCAGCAATAATTTAACATTTACCGAATCGTCTTCTATGATAGCTGCAGAGTCAAAGAAGTCTGGCCTCAGCTCAGCTCGCTCTCGCCGATTTCTTGAAGGGGGCTGTAAAGAGATGTCAGTTAATGATAATAAGCAGCTATATTTCTGACATCATCATAAATATACAAAACTGTTAAGGAAAGGAAGGAAATAATCTTTTATTTGGAACATATATTTAAAAAAAATTCAACGGTGCTTTTAGTTATTATTTAGAGAAAAAAGAAACTTCAAAAATAAATTGAACATGTAAATACATATAAACAATTATTTGGCCCACAAAACATAGAACATACCTTCCCTATTAAGTCATAAAATGGTTATAAATACTAGGCAGGAAACTTTAGTGAATTCCCCAAAGCAGATAAATGGAAAGCTACTGGGGGTTGGGGGAGGGAGCTTCAGCACGGACCAGAATGATATGCTCTCATTTACATGAGACCTTTCCATGTACCCATTACCTAGCTTCAATATGGTGAAACCTGGTCAAACACTTGGCAAATCTTGCTTTTCCTTCCCTCTGTCTTTCACCTATTAACTCCTTCAGTATGTATCTCTAACTGATAAACACCTTTTTTTTTTTTTAAGATTTATTTTTATTTTTATCTTCCCACCCCCTTGTCGTTTTGCACTTGCTGTGTCCGTCCATCTTTGTTTCTTTTAGGAGGCACCGGGAACTGAACCCGGGACCTCCGATGTGGGAGGGAGGCCCCCAATTGCTTGAGCCACCTCCGTTCCCTGCTTTGTTGTGTGTCTCATTATGTTGTTCTTCGTGTCTCTTGTTGTGTCAGCTCGTTGTGTCAGCTTGCCACGCCTGCCCATTGCGCCAGCTCATTGTCTTCTTCAGGAGGCACAGGGAACTGAACCAGGGACCTCCCATGTGGAAGGCGGGAGCTCAGTTGCTTAAGCCACATCTGTTTCCCAATAAACTTTTAAAAAGCATAACCACCACAATGCTATTCCTGATAAAATGAATAATTACTTAGTATCATCTAACATCTAGTCCATATTCAATTTCCATATCTCAAAAAGATGTCTTTTTACACCAAACAAATAAGGCTCATATGATGCATTTGGTGTTAGAGAACAGTGTATAATGTCAAACTTCAATTTAAAGTACAAAAGGCCAAATGCACATGCTGAAAAATAGATCTGGTATGAACTCTTTTTTCAAGAAGGTAATAAATAAGCAGCAGCCAGTTTTCTGACTGCATGAAAAACACGTAAGTTCATCCAGATGTCCACAAGAACTACATTGGCCCAGTGGTGGTCAATGTTGTCTCCTTACCTCACCCTTCCTAGCACAGGGTTCTGAAAACATGAGCATCACACATCTTGCACCAATGCCTTCACATATTTTAAAAGAAAAATTTCCTTACCAGATCAATAACCATGGTGTCTTCAAATTCTTCATTCATATCTTCTAATTGGCTCCTGGATGACATCATTACATCTTCAAAGATGGGCTCAGCATCATCCTCCATCAGACCCCGACTGATTAGAAAAAAGGCAGTCATACAGGCAGTTCAGATTCATCCAATTGGGAATTCTGCCTCTTTCTCAGATCAGCACTTCTAACCAAGTAAGAACTACACAAATTATGATACTGAACTCCAAGATAATTAAGGGTCATTCCTTTGGTTCACTCAAAATTTCATCTTGACTTATGAAATGGAAGTATAATTAAATGTAGCAACAATAAGAATAACAGTTAATACTTTTTTAGCTATGTGTCAATCCTCACAAAACTCTTAAGTGATTGATACTGTTATTATCCCAATTTTACAGATGAGGAATCTGAGGCACACAGCTTTTAGATCGTGCTCGAGGCCACACAGCTGGCAAGTAGCAGTGATTTGGTGATCTTACTTGAGGTCATACACCTGGCAAGTAGCAGTGCCAGGATTTTAATTCTGAAAGCCTCCAGAGTCCCTGCCTTGTCCTCCATTCCTATCCTGTTATATACCATACCCTATGAATAGTAATTTTAACTCTTCTTCTAAGGCCAAATATCAGGCAATCACATATAGTTGTGATGTTTTTGTGATACATGATGTAACACTTACACGGCATGCCTTACTCCAGTTCTCACTTTCATGTAGTTCATTCCTGTTCTGTCCTTCCGATTTAAGTCTTCTAACTTCGGCTGGCCTAACCAAGAGATCTGCATCTGAGGACTAAGAGAGGGCACTATTATTCATTTTGTGGCAACAGAAGATGAATTTAGATAATCATAATTAGCTTTCTGCTAAGAGGACCATAATTGGCTGGCCTAATTCCTATGTAGGGCCAAGGGCGAAATCCTTCTCACAGTGTGGGCCAAAAGTCATAAAATGGACCAGGTGAGAATGTATATGCCAGATGTAGCATATATCTACATAGAGCTACAACCATTGCCAGGTAAAAGGGTACTTGCCTGGCTGAGGGTGGGTCAGTGGTAGAATTTCTGTATAAGGAGAACATGTATTCACTAGAGCATTCTAAACACAACTGTAAAGAAAGATGATCAGAAACTGTTAATGAGGGCACTTATCTGATCATTCTCCATTACTAATCTTAAGGTTTATTTTTCCAAAGATGTATTTACTATCTTGTAAGATGATATTCTGTGCCTCTTAGTCCCTAACTAAGGCAAGGGACCTCCTCCTGGGGAGTCTCTGAAAGGTAAGCCATTACCTTTGGCTCAGACCTGCCTTGGTTAATGGTCAATTAATTGTTATTAAGCTTCTACTGAGTACAAGATGCTGCTTCAGGGGATTGGGGATACAGCAATGAAATGAGTCCCTGGCCTCAAGAAGTTTATATTCTGGCGGTGGTGGGGTGGTAGAGAGGAGAGACAATAAACATATAAAGAAAATAATCCTAGCTATTGCTAGGTTCTATGAAAAAGACAAAACAGGTAAAACTTCTAAGGAAATAATATCTGTACTGAACCCTAAATTAGATAGTTATGCAGAGATTTGGGGGAAGAGTGTTCCCAAAAGTAACAGAAAGTACAATATACATGAGAGGGGAAAAAGCTTGATGTGTTAAAGGGTCAGAAAGAAAGTCAGTGTGGCTGAAGCATTGTAAATGAGAAGAGTGGAAGGAGTTGCAGTTGAAGAAATAGGCAGGGGCCAGATCATGTAGGCGGCTATAGGTTTAGGTAGGAAGCCTGGATTCTCTTCTCCATGTTATGGAATGCTATAAGGAGAGGAGTGACAATCATGCAATGTATGGAGAGAAGAGGATCAAGAATGGAATCAGAAAGACCAGTTAAGGAGCTAAGGCAGACATTTATGTGAGGAATGATGATGACTCAGACTACATTTTAGGGATAAAGCCTAATGAACTTATGGATAAGGACTGAAGAGAGGGTATGAAGCAGAAAAGATTCGTAGATGACTCCTAAGTTTTTGTCTCAGCAATTAGATAGATGTTGGTGCCAGTACTGGAGCGGGCAGAGACGACAGTGGTAGGTCACAGAGAAATAAAAAAAATTCTGTGTTAGCTGTGCTAAATTTGGGATTCAACTGATCAGGTGCCTATAGGGATTCTGTAGACTGTACAAGGCAATTGTGCTTAGAAGTCAGTCTTCCTGGTGCCAAGTTTGTTGATGGTCAGGAGAATCCTTGATATGACATGGGGATGGAGAGTCCTCACAGTACACCCTAACCTCAAGAGCCCAGCTGCAGGCAGAAAGGAAGGCAGAGAGAGGAAAGAAGGAGATAACGTCTGTGTTCCTACACGTTTATTCTCACCTTCTCTAGGCTGCTTACACTGACTCCTTGAAGTGGGTCCCTGCTCTTTGCCACCTTCATTTCTTTTCTATTTGGCTTTGCAAAAAAGGATCAAGTTGCCCAAAGAGATCTCTAATATTACTTCTTTCCACTTTCAACCTCCTAAATTTGTTGAGTTTGAGAATTTTCTCTCAGAGTAATTCATAACATTATCTCAATAATAAAAGAAACACATCCCATGAGAAGCTAAGAAAAATTCAAAGTTGGATGTAAAACCACAAAGAAAAAGTTAACATTTTTATTAGCAAAAATGTTGTCATCCTGCCCTACTCACAAATTTCAGAGCTGCTCTGAAGCTTTCTGTGAACTAGAAAACATTTTAATTGCTAGGATGGGAAAAAGACCACGATCCTCTCCTAAAGAGAGGGCAGCTATCCTCAGCATTTATCAAACAAGATCTGAAAAATTCTTAACAATCCAAGAACAGTTTAAATTTAAAATACTATTAATTAATTAAATGATAAAAGTAATAGTCTATTTATTGGTGTTCAGACTACTGACAACCTAGCAGAGATGCTTTCAAGCTCTTGCTAAGGAAGTAGCCTTGAATATCTGCTTGCCAAGACCTTGAGAAGAAACAGATCCACCTGATGAATACGCAAATTCCAAATGAAATTAGCACTTGGTAGGACATTCATTTTAAGGTCTGTGAACCTTGGGGAACTGATTTCCACAGTAGTGTTTGCAAATGTTTTTACAGATCTTTTAATAGAAATTATTTACCCTCTATTTGTAGTTTTGTTTTCTCATGAATTGACCAGCAAATCAAAAGCCTAATGCTGTCATTGTGAGAATTAACAAATGTAAATATACTGAAATTTATCACATTTTGGAGGTTGTACAAAATAAGCTCTGATGAACAAAGTTTTCTTCAGTTTTACTTTAACAGTTAAATGTTTTATGCCAAGAATGCGGATTTTTACGACTTACTTGTGTAAAAAGTCTGGTTCAGAACCATGTTCAGACTCGGGTTCTTGAATTTGCTCTCCCATGGGCCGGCTGTTCTCCCGCAGTACAGTTGAAGTGAGCTGTGGTGCTGGCAGTGGTCCAGGGGTCTGAATCGTGGTGTCAGTCCTATTTAGCCATGTGTTATCCAGACTTTCATCTGTAAAATTCCAGTTAGAAGAACAGAACGTCATGGGTGGAATGAACTCTGGTGACAGTTATAACACAGACTTGAAGAACAGCCTCTGGTGCCATATTGCCTAGTTTACATCCCATTTGCACAACTCACTAATTATATGACTTGAAATTATTAAACCTCCAAATTTCAGTTTTCTCATATATAACATGCAGATATCAATACTAACTTCATAGAGTTGTAAACATTGAATGAGGTAATGTTTTAACTGCATCACTCAAACATTAGCTGTTTATCACATTATCATCTTTTAAGTCCCTCCAGCTCTGAGGATTCATTCACTCTAGAAGGCAAAGAATGAGGCCAGTCTTCTGGATCTCTGGAATTCAATATGGAATTTGAATTCTAAATACCTCTCCAACCTTCCTTTGTATAAGCAATAAAAAGGGCCTATTGCCTGGATCTCACAGGCACCCCAGGCAGCAGCACTTATAACCTAGCTGGTCTTTACTGAGAAAGCAGCTAAGCCCCTTGCACAAATGGACACTGGTCACCAGAGAAATAATTCTTTTGGCCAAGTTATCCACGTGGGATGGGTTGAGAACCGCAGTTTTCATGCCTCTAAGTCCTACCTCCTCAGGGAAGCCTTCCCTGACCAATTCACCCACCCCATACTTAACATTTTCTTTTAAATTCTAGAGAAAATATAATCATGCCTGCTCACTTAGGACTTAATTACACAGGATCCAGCATTGACAGCCAATCTGCCAAGTATATATGTTCTCTCTCTAATTATATTTATAATTGAGGGGCCAAGAACTGTTTATTCCTTCTTCTGAACGTGGTTTAATAAAGATTTGGACAGACTAAAGCATTGTCTGCATGCCTAAACTATATCCTGGTAAAATATTACAAAATTATACAATTTCTAGGTATAAAAATTCTAAACTATTTTCTTAAGACAAAAAAAAGAAAGCATTACCTGCTGTTTTTCTTTCTGAAGAATTTTAATCACACAGTATGAATCCCATTGTTTTTCACCCTCTATTAAGTCTCAAAAGATGTGTGCACATTAGGTTCCTCATTTGCCACCAGGCATTCCATTTCTGTTTCTCAGGTTTCCAATATTTTGTCAGACGTGCATATTCTGGATTGGCTCGTCTGTCCCTGGAAACCCCTACTAATTGTCTTAAGTTCATTCCACTGATCTGAAGCCCTCTACTGAATCTCTTCTTAATCAAAAAATACGTGTTTCATCTTCTTCTGTTCATACCAGTTTTCATTCAACATTAAACCCAAAACTTTTATTCTCTGCCATTCTTTTAAAAGAATGACAGAATTTACATTTTTAACCTGGTCAACTCTCATCTTTCAGTTCTCCACTTACATGTCATCTTTTCCCGAAAAATTTTCCACTCCATTAAAAGTTTGGTTACTCCCTGTATGTTTCCAGAGCACCCTGTGTTTGGTCCACCAAAGCACTTACCATGCTGAACTGAAACTGCTTGTTACTCTGTCTCCCTGTCGGTACTGTTGAGCTCTTATTAATATCTAATCTTCAGCACCTAGCACAATGCTTAGGAAAGTACTCAGTAAATGCTTATTAAATGAATAAATAACTTCAGGAAGAGCTCACTCTTGTTGAATAGATTTTCCTAACTATTAAAGATTCCCCAATGAAAGCACTTATTTTTAAAAAAATAATTGTATTACTAAAAACTGAAAAACAACCAAAATATTCATAAAAGAAGTATGGAGAGAAATTGTGGTATAATCATTCCCTGGAATATTAAATAACCATGAACCTAAAAATTACAACTATACAAACATAGAAGAATTATGAAAATCTAATCTTAAACAATAAAAACAAGGTCCAGAAGAAGATATAAATCATGAAACAGCTTCTGAGTGAGGTAAAAGATAGAAAAAATATTCAGTGTAATACCTGGGGACTTAAATGTTTGAGGACTATAGAATAGCATGCATTTTGATGATTATAAAATGAAGGAGAGTAATTATGTCTGGGGGTGAGGGATAGGGGTGCACAAAGAAAGTATCAAAGATAATCTAATGGTTCTATTTCTTATGAGTTTATGAATGAACTGGACTTTGCTTTATAATTATTCTGTATGCCATATATACATATATAAATATATATAGATCAATGTTACAAGTTACTCCATTAACACAAGATAATAACTACAATAATGATAAATCTGCTTTGATGTGTGATTACACTCCCCCCTTAATTTTTGTTCATCCCTCAATGAACAGAGTGAACAGAGTGATGTCCACTCTGACTGCTTCACGCTGAGAGGGGACTTTATGGCAGAGGAAAGGAATTGTTTTGCTTCCAGTTGAAGATACTCTTGTAAAGCTCTCTCATTCTCATCCTATATCAAATAGATGAAACTCTGCTGCCTAATGGTTCTGGGCATGAAGACTGATTTAGTCATTTGGTAAATTTCAAACTGACATAGAGAAAATTTTCTTTTCTTCAGTTTAATAATTACCAAATTAGGTTATCTAACTTACTTATATGTTTCCCTTGATCTTGAAGATACTTGAAGATACTAAGTTATTTAAACAATCTAAGTCTCAGTTTCTTCTGTATAAAATTTGGATAACAGTGCTGAACCCAGAGTTATATAGCATTTATTATCTGCCAAGGACTTAACTAAGTGCTTTACAAATATTAGTCATATAAATGATTAAATGTTGTAATGCATGTAAAAACACATTCCTGGTACATAGCAAGAATTTGATAAATGTTGGTCAATATAGATAGTACATTTAAGAAAAGTTGTGAGTAGGGGGAAAAAAAGCATATAGAATAGATTTTTTCAAAGAGAAATGACTGGAGTCATCTTTTTGAGAAAAGGTCCAGGAGCCTGCAGTACAAAGACAGGGTTTTGTATTTTCATTCTCTGAACTAGGGAGATTTTCAGTTCCAAATCTGAAACTTGAAGGAAATCTTCAACTTTAACATTAATTCTGTGAAATATCATACATGTTATTCTTTTTGAAATATAAATTTGGCCTAATCCATTCATTGATGTTAGATAACAGGCATTACTAGATGATGATAACATTCTAATAAAGCAGCTAATAAGCCAGGTACTGTGCTTAGCATTATGTGTAAGCTAAGCATTTTATGTGGCTCTCACTTAATACAAGAACCCACAGGGGCAAGTACTGTGATCATCCTTCATTTGATCAGTGAAATTGATGAAATTGAAACTTAGATTAAGTAACATGTTGATAAATAAGAAAGCCGGTTAAGTCTATAATTCTAATTTTAGAGTTTGTGCTCTTGTGTAACAGTCAATATTCCCTCTCCAAAAATGAAAGAAATATTAGATTTAAATTCTAATTAACTTTGCCACAGATTTTAGCAAAACTTTTGGTAAGTCACTGTTTTTTGCGCAGCAGAGAAGACATACTGAAAGATAATTAAACAGAAGGTTGTGAAAAGGAAGCAAAAGAGCAGAACTAAGATTACTGCCCTCTTCTCTTGGTTTGGAGAAAACAGAAGTATGGAGAAGGGGGGAGATGATTAGTGCAAGAAACTTAGAGGCTTCTCTTAGTAAGTTTAAGAGTAATGTTTTATTTTAATAGAATAATTTTTAGTCTTTTTGGATATGTGTATACCTACTATTGATCAGATTTTCATGCCAATTCAACTATCCATTCCCCACAGTTAGAGAATTATATAACTAATAGACTTCCGGGAAGATGGCGGACTAGTAAGACACGGGAATCTCTTTTCCAGAAAAATAGCTAGAGGAGAGGCTGAAACAGCCCTGAAATAGATCTTCTAGGGTTTAAGACAGCAGGTAAAGGCTGCACACCACCCAGAGGAGAGAGGGACAAAAGAGGGAAATCCTGACGGCAGAACCGTGAGTTGGAACCAGCAGTGGCTGCTGCTGCCAGCACCCTCCCCCACACTCTTTAGAATTCTCAGGACTCTGGGCCTGCGACTACAGACAAAGGGGGCTCCAGGGATCTACCACTCCCAGAAAGGGGAGAGAGAGGGACACAGCCTAAGGCTGACTCAGGTTCTGACCCGCAAATTTAGGCTGCGGAGCCCCACGGACCCTTTCACATGGTGGTTTGCCCTGGGAGCCTAGGAAGGACTGGAGCAATCCGACCCTCGCAATCTCGCTCTCTTCTACCCTGGACTAATTGTTGAGGATTCCACAGGAGAGGGGAGAGAGAGTCTGAGGCTGACCCTGCTTTTGACACGCAGATTTGGTCTGCCCTGTCCAGGCCGGGTGGGGCTGCGCCATTGTTTGCCTTGGAGCCTGCAAGGGGCTAAAGATATACAAACCTCCCAATCTCCTCCTCTACTAACAAGGGACTGATTGTTGAGGATTCAGAGGGGAGTGGAAATATTTCCTAGTTGGGAAAAGGGAGGGGGCTGCCAAAGAATAATGGAGAACTGTCTCAGAAAGTTTGGATTACAAGACTCTTAGCTCCCAGACAGGAAGCTCTATTGATCTGGTCTGTGTCACAACAAATACACTCTGACCAGGCATTGAATTGAGAGCTGCCAACGAGCGCCATCTCCTGGCAGACCAAGGAAGTGCACATAGGAAGGTTAAAAATAAATAGGAGAGGCTTTTACTGGCCTCTATAGCCTCCCTGCCCAAGGCCTTAGGAAGTGACTCTACAACCAATTACTGGGTCCAGTGCCCAGTTTTCAGCAACCAGCTAGACAATCCTAACAATCAAGGTTGAGCCAAGAATCAAAGAGCTGTGGTAACTCACAGCCTCCTGCCACTAAATCCCTATAAAAGAAAGAGAGCATCTAAGTAAACTACATCCTAACCAGATGCCTAAACACCAGCAAAAAATTACGAGCCATACTAAGAAAAGAGAAGACATGGCCCAAGAAAAGGAATACATCAAAGTCCCAGAAGAGATGCAGAATTTGAGAGAACTAATCACTGAGATGGGCAAAAATTTCCAAAATCAAATTAATGAGATGAAAGACAATATAGTTAAAGAGATAAATGACGCCAAGAAGACATTGAGCGAACGCAAAGAATAATTTGAAATCCTGAACTGAAAAGTAACGGAGTTCATGGGAATGAAAGACACAATAGGTGAAGTCAAAAACACATTTGAGGCATACAACAGCAGACTCGAAATGATAGAAGAAAGAATAAGTGATACCAAAGACAGAGCAGCTAAAATTGAAGAGAGAAAAGAACAGAGAGAGGAAAGAATGGAAAAAATTGAGCAGGGGCTCAGAGAGTTGAATGACAACACAAAACGCAACAACATACATGTCATGGGA
>JAQZBX010043223.1:0-21746 GCA_029593785.1 Cabassous unicinctus | reverse complement strand
GCCCTTGCCTGGGCCCATCAGTAGACCCCCTGCTCAGGCCCTCCCACCCCATCACCAGTGCTCAGGCCCCATCCCCGGGGCCCAGGGCCCCAGGCACTGAGCTTGCTCAGGAAACATCCTCCAACTTCCCAAGGTGGCCCAGGACAGGCAAACCTGCGGAGTCAGCACTGCCACCCACAACCCTGTATGCTTTGTTTGGCCTCAGAGCTCAGCCCTGGGGGAGTTACCGGTTTTTTTCCCCTAAGAGGAATGTACC
Organism: Cabassous unicinctus; assembly: GCA_029593785.1. Taxonomy (NCBI): domain Eukaryota; kingdom Metazoa; phylum Chordata; class Mammalia; order Cingulata; family Chlamyphoridae; genus Cabassous; species Cabassous unicinctus. The sequence continues at coordinate 21,490 of JAQZBX010043223.1, read as the reverse complement.
TCTATTCAAACTCCACTCTGCAACAGTGCCCACGGCGCCCAAAAGGAAAAAAGAGAGAGAAAGAGAGACAGACAGAGAGAAAGGATTGAAAACAAAGTATTTTGATGTGAAGTCTAGTTTTCAGATCTCATTTTCTTTCTTACTCAGAACCCCACACATCCTCAAGGTGGGGATCAGAAATACAGCCCTGGCAGTGTCTGAAGGAGGTGGGCAGGCGTGACGGCTTCTGGAGACTTCCCCACAGCATGGCCGAACAAGGAGGGCAGGGGCGGAGGTCACTTGCGTGGTGCCCTGCTGGCGTATTGTAGAGTGACTGCCCCCCACCCCCCCCCACCCCAGGCTTCTGCTCTCCCCTGAGTCTCTCTCTCCCCCAGGCCTGAATCCTCGCTCCTGCAGAGACCACGGCCTCGTCCCAGGTTGCCTCCTTCCTCGTCCTCCCACGGGCTGAGCCAACTGTCCCCGCCAGTGTCCCTCCTGGGGCTTCTGGGGGCAGAGGAGGTTGTATAAGCTGCAGCTCCAACTTCTCCTAGCCCAGCCCTGAGACCTGGGCTCCTTTTTCCCTCCTGGGCCTTGAGTGTGCCTCAGAATCACCCAGAGGGCTTGATAAAATGCAGATTCCTAGGCCCAACTCCTCTAGGGTTTCTGATTCAGTAGATCTGGGTGGTGTCTGAGAATGTGCATTTCTAACAAGTTCCCAGGTGATGGTTCAGGGACCACACTTTGAGAACCACTGCACCAGATGGGAGGGGGGGGCGGGAGGGAGTGTGGATATAAGTGGTAAATTTTGGCATTTTCTTCACAGGCATTAAATGCTGCATTCACTATTTCATATCATCTAAGTTTTCTGCACAGTCTCGGCTACCACACACTTTACTGAAGAAGAATTCCATTTCCGTCCTAAAATCCTGTGCTGGCCTATGTTGCTTCACACCAGTTTATTGTCACACCCAGGGTTCAGCAAACGACCACGCAATCAGTCCTGCTGCCTGTTTTTGTACAGCCCGTGAGCTAAAAGTGCTTTGCACATTTTTAAAAGGTTGAAAAAACATGAAGAGTAATATTTTGTGACACGTGAAAATTATACGAAAGTCAAATTTCAGTATCGTGGTTTGTAGCTCCATCACCTTGGTCTCTGCATCCGTCTTCACGTGGCCCCTCCTTGTGTGCCTCTGTCTCTGTCTGCTTGAAGGACACCAGTCATACTGGACCAAGGGCCCACCCTCCTCCAGTATTTCATCTTAACTAATTACATCTGCAACTTCCTATTCCAAATAAGGTCCCATTCACACGTATCACGAGTTAGGAAGTCAACCTATCTTTTTGGGGGGACACAACTCAACCCCTAACACAACAGACCTTTCAGTTTCCATAGGTAATTCTTATTTAATCTGAAGTTGAACCCAACCATTCCTTTGACAACCAGAAACGTTTAATACAAAAACCTTTCACACATTTGATACAAAGTCTGGAGTCAGAAATTCCCCGGCTTTTACTGGGAATGATTTCCTCAAAGCACCTGTATCTCTTCTTGTATAAAAATGTTTCACACATACATTTGAACACAAAAAGATGATCAATGTCTTTTAACAGACACAGTGTTCTTTGCAGACAGTTCATTCCTCTCTGTCTACAGCACAGCTTAACAGATTTCAAAACAGACCTTCCTAGGAAGCTTAGATTAGATTTAGGAAATATTCAGAATTCCTGTTTTCCCAGCTCCTACTCAAGAAGCATGTCCACCAATATGTTTGCTCACCTAAGGGTATGCTGGGGTCCATCTGGAAGCCATACAATTTCTTTGGCCTTCCAGGCAGATTATCTCATGGTCTTTCTCTAGGGCCGCTAACCAACCAGGGCAAGGACACAGGTTTTGTGCAAAACCTCGACAATTATCATTTATTCTTTCTGAACAGAAGACAAATTTCTTTGCCCGCGTAGTCATTTTCTAGCTTCTGTGTGAAAGTCTTACATTCAGAGAAAAGCCACAGATTTGGCACTAGAGAAAGTGAGAGCCATCTGGTCCTGCTGGCGCGCCTTGGCTTGAATTCCAGGGCCATTGTTACTCTCTTTTGGGAGGTCTAGAGTGAAGGCATTCCCTAGCGAATGAGAACAATAGGCGGCAGGTAATAAGTTGGAGCTTGTAGCCGGAGGAAACAGGCGAGCATTCACAACTGCCCCTCTGAATAAACTGGCCTCAGATGTGCACCACCAGTGCCAGAATACGTAAAAGGCTGGGAGGTAGGAAATCTGGTCATTGTCTTGCTGTAGGGGAACCGCCGTGTTTATATAAAGAGTTTTCTGATCATGTGAGCTTTTAAGGAATAGATCTTGGCCCAGGTAGAAGTTCTATGAGCTATATTTAAAGGGGCAACTGTTTTCCCAGTAGGAGGAGAGAATAAATTTCTGTGAGAAAGCAAGAGGCAGAAAGGGCAGCTTTGGAATAAATGCTTTGTAGGAGCTAGGTCCCCAGAGGCAGGTGGCTACAAATAATTAGCCATTACAGAAAAGGAGGTTGGCATTCTATGGCAGACCAAAGTGGTGTAGTGTTTAGGTGACACTTCTATTTTCCTTGAACCTGTAAACCCACTGTATTCCTTGACAACAAAGGTCCTTGCAGGGTAGAGATAAATCACTTCCCTGGAGTTTCAGAAACCAATGTGTACTTTCTGAAAACAGCTTAATGTGTGTTTTGCAATGATATGCAAGTGAGCATATGTGTGAAAGAATTTAGAAGCGAGGGAATCATGTTTCATTCATTGCTGAAAACTGTGCAAAGAGTGTTTTACAACAGTGAATTAGTTCCTGAACATTCATTTCTTTGAGGAGATTTGTTTGTGTGTGTTCCAGGCCCAGCCAGGGTTCGCCCTGGAAGATGCTCAGTGGCTTCAGGGAAAAGAAATAGCAAGCAGACTCCATCTGCTGTGTCCCCGGATGAGCAGCCCCTGGACCGAAAGGACCCTCCTGATTCGGAAACCAGATGGGGTCAGCAGGCCAGGGTATCCAGCCCCGTTACGGGGTGACACCCCTGCCTCCGATGAGGCAAGTTCCTTCACCAAAAGGGAAATGGCAAAGAGCAACTCACTGCCTGAGGACACAGTTCTTGAACATTTTGACAGTTTTAAACACTTTGTGGATTCCAGAAAAGATCGTGTTCTTGAAGCTATTCCTTCCCATTGGGTGTGGGACCCTTTAACTGGATTGGATTCAGTTGGAGGGGGTGGAGACTATGGTTGGATTCACCCTTCAATGAGGCATGACCCAGGGTGGGTCTTGGCCCACATGCTCGAGTCCTTTACAAACAGAGGGCTGAAAGCAGAGACACACAGAGAAGAAGCTAGAAGAGATGAGGTCCAGAGGAGAGCAGAGAGCCATATGCCTGATTGTCCACCGCTGACCTCAGGGAGAAAGTAAGCCTTGAGGGGAAGGCACAGACACAGACCTCAGCAGAGCCGCCACTGGGCCTTACCATGCGGCAGTAGTGCAGGACCACCAGCAGTGGACCTTGCTAAGAAAGCATCTCTGATGAAGCCTTGATTTGGACATTTACACAGCCCCAGAACTGCAAGCTTTTAACCTAATAAATTCCCATTATAAAAGTCAACCTATTTCTGTATATTGCATTTGCAGCCTTTAGCAAACTAAGACAAACGTGGACTGCAATTGAAATGCTGCCTTGTCTTGGTGGTGGAGGGGCTGCTTTTCCTTACGAAGTCATCTCATGGCGCTTTCTTCCTCCCTGCTCATTGACTGTATTTGTGAAACGATCGTCTTTATGTTGTTATCATCACGGTGGGGCAGGGTGGAGAAAGCTTGCGATGGCTGTCGAGACAGTTAAGGCTGGTAAACAGGTGGAGAGAGCAAATGGGAATGTATCTCCACGGAGTGTCCAGAATGTGCCAGGCTAGTGCTTCATGAGCATGATGTCACTGGGTCCTCAGCACAGCCCCTGAACCCCGGGACAGGTGAAGCTGGTCTTGTCTAAGGACACCCAGAAACAAGGACTGAGGGTGCAGAATTCCAGTCATCTTTCTGGACAGACAGAAAACATGCACCTCTACCAAGTTCACTGTAAAAGCAATTATCTGTCCCTCCACTCACAGAAAGGCTATAAAGGAGCAGGAGGTTCTTAGGAGGAAGAACAGATATTTTGCAACATTCACAAAAATACTTTCCTTCAGCAGTGTTTTGTGTGTGTAGAAGGTGGGGACTGCAGATCAAAGCACAATTTGTTCCTCTGACAATGGAGGCATCCCTGCTGCTGACTGATAGCAGCTTTAAAAGCAGGAAAAGATGGAGCACACTTGTAAAGCATGGACGGAAATAAAGCTAACGCGACTTTAAGTGCTTACGATGTGCCAAGCACAAATTCACAGCAATTCAAATGAGTAGCTCATTTAACCTTCACTACAACCCTATGAGCTCAGTACTATTCTCAGCCCTATTTTATAGATGGGGAAACTGAGGCACAGAGAGGGTAAGCCAGATGCCAAAGGTCATGCACCCCGGCTCCTGGGTCTATGCTCTTAATGAAGACACTATATTGCCTCTCTACAAAACTGATTAAGCAGGTACCACAAAGAAACCCCGAGCTGAATGAGACCAGGCGGCTTCTGCCTTGTTCGCCTTACAGTGTCAGGGCCAAGAAAGTCTAGGGTGGCTGCTGTCAGCACCAGGCAATGTGTGAGACATGTCTCATTAAAACAAAATATTTCTTGTCAACCAGGCACCCAATGCTTTTTTGCAGGGTTCTAAATATAGATACGCAAGGGCTCAGATTTGAGCTGCAAACGGCCAGGGGCAAAGCAACTGTTCAAAGCAACTTGAACGGGGCCAGCCGGCATTTTGCTTTACATTTTAGTTATGTTTCCTTTCTTTTAAAGAATACAGGTGACACTGCTGAGGTCAAAACCTTGAATGAATATTGATGGTGTTTACTCACCCTCCCTTGTTAAGGGGCTGGTGCCCACATGAGTCCTTAGCAGTACCCTGAGCACACGGCGACATCCAACGGCGTCCCCTGGAGACTCGATCCAGAGATGCCGTGTTAGCTGGGAGTCCGGGCATGTGTGCACAGAAGCGACAGGCGTTCGGCCACACAGAGGGACTGGCAGAAGGGTGCCCAGGGCAATTCCAACAAATCCCCACTCTTTCACCTTAGTAATGTGGGGCCCTCTCCTCCTTTCATCTAGAGCAGGGAGGTGGGTTTGGGTGAGTAGTGTCAGATCCTGGGGTAGGAAATGCTCAGAGAAGGTGGGAGCTTTCCTTCCTCCCCTGCCTTCTTCCGCCTCTCCGCGGTGGGCGCAAGCTTTCTACACGGAAAGCAGACGCCGCCTTGTTAGAGAGAACATTGTGCAGCTGGGGTGCTGCCTAAGGGCTCTGCAGAGAGGAAGGCAGCTGCTCGGGGCAGAGGCCAGCAAGCTGGGGAAGGGCCCCTTACCTGCCTGCCCCTTTCTCTGCTGGCTCTCTCCTGCCTGCCCACACAGTGACGTGGTGACAGCACCTCCATCCAGTTGCAGAGTTTTACAACCATGGGCAACAGCATCTGTGCCCAGATACTGCCGGGAAGGCCCCGGGAGCCCCCTGGCAAAGCCCAGCCCGTGATGAGGTCCCACTGGAAAGAAGCACAGAAAGACGGAGCTGTCAGGAGAGGCCCCTCTTCCACCTGCCCCTACTCCCAGCATCCCCGACGCTGGGAGGCTTAGACTGTTGACCAAACACTGCCGCAAGGGGCCGAGCACTGCTCACAGAAAATTCACCGACTTCTGGCTAAAATTTGAGAGGTCCTGAGCCACTCCCCAGGCTGCTGAAGCAGAATCCCAGTGGGGAGGTCACAGGGATTTGCAATTTTGTAACAAGGCCGGTGAAACGTGGAGAGCCACTAAGGAGAGCTCCTGACCTGAGGAGGCAGTACAAGAGCCCTTCCAAGGTGGAAGGGCCTGAGGGCTGGGGCTCGAGGCTAGGGGGGCTGATGGAGGAAGAGCCAGCGCTGGGGCTCTGGTAACCCCATCCCTGCCCCCATGCCCAGCCCCTCCCCCCCACAGGCACCTGCTGTCCCCTGAGGGACTCCGGGAGGTGGGGGATCTTCTTGAAGCCCCAGCCTCTTTCTCCCAGCGCCAGTTAGGGACTAGAGAGTTTCCCACTATGGCATCAGGAAGCACTTCCACCCGCCCCTCACCCTTCCATTCTCACCTCCTCAAAGAAGGGGCCTTGGTGGTGCCTTGGTGGTGCCAAGGAGAGCGTGGAGCCTCAAGGCTATGAACACGCTGATAGCACTGCTGGAGTGACAAGATTACACTCTTCAGAGAGGGCTCTTGGCTGAACCCTTTCACATGGGACAATGGGGCTAAGACGTGAGGTGGGCGTGGCTGGTCCTGAAAAACTAAGCAGGGGCTCGGCAGCATCTCCCCTGAGAACCGAGGTGTAGAGTCGGGGGAGCACTGGGCAAGGAGCCAGCTCACGCAGCTACAGACCAACAAAGGAGGCATACAGCACCCAGCCTGGCCCCCGTCTCTCCTACAGCACCCCCGTCCCCCGTCCCCTCTCCACAGCTGCTCACACTTAGCATAGGACTTGTGGACGGTGACCCCATCTGTGCATCCGGATTCTCCGGAAGGCCGTCGAAAGTTGCCAGGTGCTCTGACACTCTTCCAAGAAGTTCTGCACTGCGCATGGGCGTGATTTCCTTGGACTGAATACCCAAGAGAGAAACCCGGAGTGATTTGGCAAATAAACCCAGCAACCTTCAGGGACATCACTTAACCTCCCTGGGTGCAGCTTCCCCATTGTGCAAGGAAGGGATTAAATGAGAGCATCTCATCTTTGTATCCGCTTCCCCTCTACTGTTTACTCCTCCAATTCAAAACAGGGAGTGGAGCCCACACCTGGGCCCTTGCTCCCTTTCAGACCTGCCTACTGATCTTAGAGCTGGTGAGGATGTTTATCTGCTATTCCAGATGCTACCCTCATTTTCTGGTGTAATGACAGCTGGCCCAGCAGAACTGTGGGGTCCCCGTGTGCACCCCAACCCATCAGCTACGCCCTGGCCAGCAGCCACTCACCAACTCCTCCTTCACTCCCTCAGCAGGTTCCTTCTCTGCCTGGCCAGGGCCCCCTGCACCTTTTATCTATTGTTACTCCCCTCGCCTACCAAACCAGGTTTCCAGTCTCTGTTTCCATCCGTTGGGAGCTACCAGTCCATCCAAGCACTCTACCTTCTGCTCTCTCCCCACACCTTCATTTAGACAGAACCTACAGAGCCCGGCAGGTTACCACGACAAACTTACCACGAGCCGCTGGTGTGGTGGGGTGCCCACAGAGAGGCGGGAGCCCCAGGTCGCTGCTGCCAGCAGGCAGGCCTCATGTGACTGGCCCCTCTGGGCCTCAGTTTCCCACGTGGTCAATGAAAGAGTAACAGGGGGCCCAGTGGAATCACAGGCTCCGAATAAGGGTGTGTAGACACCCCTTTCCCAACTGCACTGTTTGATCCACTTGCCCCCAAAGTAAAAGGCACAAAGTCACCAAATCTGTGCCTCCTCACTCTGGGAGGGGAATGCCTGGTCTTGCTTCTGCACATTCCTCAAGCACTGAAATAACTTCAAAAGCCACTCTGCATGGCCCCCAAAATGACATTTTCCGGAGATCCTGGGATGAAAACCCAAGGCTGCAGGTGAGCTGGGTGGGCACAGATGCCGGATTTCTTGCAGAACACCAGCCAGCTCTTTCGACTCTACATTTTAGAAGGAATTCTGTGTGCTGCTTTGTAAACTGCACCAAGGTAATGCTGTGTCATGGAAACCAGTGCAGGCTAGATGTCTGAGCAGAGGCAGAGTTTAGCCTTATTACATGGGCCAGAAGATCAACCAGAGTGGAACTTGCCAAAGAGCGAGAGCTGCGAGTCAAGAGTAAGGCTGGGAAGGGGGCAGGTTCCAGCCACTTTTCCGGCAAATTTGGCCATGAAAGGAGGAAACTCTGGGACCTCCGTGAGCCAGGCCCTTTGCTGAGCCCTTAGCTCCATGCTCTCATTTCAGCCTCCTAATTCTCAGGGGCATGGTTAGCACCATTCTTGTTGCTGTTTCTGCTGAAGAACAAGAGGGTAAATCCCTTCCCCAAATACACACAGCAAAGGAGAAAGGCAAGATTTGAGCCTGACCCCCAGCTCATGCTTTTGCCCACAGGCCTTGCAACCTGTGCAGGGTGAGGGGAAGGTCAGCCAGACCTTGAAGGGGTAACAATTTCAGCAAATGATTTTTGCTTTGAGGTCAGGAGAGAGCCAGGCATGTTTGTTGGAGAGGGAAAGAAGCATGGAGCAAGGGGAAGTTTTAAAATTCAGGGAAGAAAAAGTATACCTGACAGTGCCGGGCCTGCAAGAGAAGGCAGCTCTTCCTTCCCAGAGCTGAAGGGCAGGATGGAAGAGGTGACGGTACAGAGATGGTTCTCCACTTAGCCTGTTTTGAATGCCTCCCACTCAGACCTTTCCACCGCCTTAGACTGGCTTCTTCTCCAACAAGTGTAAACCAGAGAGGTTTCTCTAGAGCAGGGGTTCTTAACCTTTTTTGTTCCACAGACCCCTTTGCCAGTCAGGTGAAAACCACGGACCCCTTACTAAGTCCACACTATACTGTGTATCATTTAATAAATACATCACACCCGCACCAACACGTCCCCACAAGAATAATGTTTTTTTTTAATTTCAATTCAAGCTCACGGACCCCTTGTTAAGAACCCCTGCTCTAGGGTGTCTTTGCCGAGTCATGGCCAAGTGCATCTCGAAAGACTCGGGTGTTACCGATTCGATGCTCATGCCTTTCTCCCTCCAGTGAGGGGTATTTTCAGGAAGGAAGGAGTTCAACAACCTGGAAACACAAAGGGGCACAGCCTGGACACCAATTTCAGTATGAAAATCTTAGAAAAGTGTCACTTTATGTTTTTGACTGTTCTGCCCTCAGACTGAATCTTGGTCATCACTACAGAACTTTCAAGCTCCAAGAGAGCATCTTTTATTACTAAGTTTCCAACACGCCATGCCAGGGCCTGTGCTGATGTTGGTAGCTCCACTTCAGAGGTGAAAAAACTGAGCCAGGGAGAGAGAGCACCAAACCCGTCTGAGCTCAATGGAGACAAATAGAGAAAGGCCCAGTCGAATAACAGCCTCGGAGAAAGGTTGAAATTCAGTCTTCCAGCAATGGGCCAAGGTGTCTTATTTTGTCTGGAGTAATAAAAATCAGGAATTTCAACTGTGTTCCATGACTTTCCCTGGAGGGCCCAAGAACTCTTTCTTCTTGCTTTTTATGACTCTGGTTTTGCCTGTAGAAGTAAGTGGCACTATAAATCCTGAATAGCTCCTACCTGCTGTTCTTCCCTAGCGAGACTTGAAGTGATTACTAGATATGGTTTTAGGCTCTGCGAAGTGATAGGAAACTTAGTGAGTTTGCTTTCTGCTCAGATCTACCAGGGAGAGGGTAATTTAAATGGCATTTTATTACCTCCAGAGAGGTGGCAGTAAATATGCTCTGTTACCTAGAACAGACACTTCACTAATTTCTATTATTGGAGATCTTTCCATTGGAATTAGAGTTAAATCTCCAAGTTCAAATGCGCTGCCTTTTCTGATTAGACAATCTTGCATTAAATTGCCACTTTTGCAAGACCAGTTGCAGTCGTAACTCATCAATCCTTTGAACAATGGGTGGAGGTGGAGAGGCAAGAAATTCAGCATCTTATCTGCTCTAATTCCTGGGAGGCCTCATTCATGCTGGACCAATGCCTCCCTGCTTCCAGATGGGAAAAAAATTGGTTGACAATCTGCAAGTTGTCTGCTTCAGTCCCCGAGTTATTGAGAAGTACACATTACAACTGTCAGAATTTCAATGATTGACAGCTGGAAAATCTCATTATGCATTTCTGCAGAATTGCACCAAGGCTTTGATTAGTATTTAGGTGTTCACATTTGCAGAAGCAGCATTTCTTATTTGCTTTTAAAGAATTTTTTATAGCACTCAGACCCAGCATTGAAACTCTGTAAAGGTGCTGAGGACAAGAACAGGGCTGTATAAAACCAACATGTGTTTTGTTTCTCCTTAATTTCATCTTGGCTAGATCATTTCTGGTTTTCTTTCTTTTGGACGAAGAACTGAAAAGAAGTTATTCAGCCCACGATTCATTCCAGGAGCTGACACAGACTTACTCTTGACCGCTGAAAATCATTTCCAAATTCTTACATATAATAGGAATGAATGGTGAAGCAGGAAGGTTTAAAATAAATCTATCAAGGTACCATCTTTACTTGCAATCAAGAAGGATCACAGCTGTACATTTGTTAACTAAAATTTCATAGTTACAAGGAAATTAGCATATGGTCAGTATAGATATTTTCACAGAATTTGACTTAATGTTTAAACTCATTGGTTACTAATGGTGAAAAATTAGGTATTTCCCCAAAAAAACTATTGCAGCAAAGCACATGGCCCTGTTGTATCAGAAGGGCCATGAGTTCTACTCACTGGGATAGTTTTGGGAATGATGATTGTGCAGTTTATTAAGATTTTGCCTCTCTGCTCCAAAACCCACCATCCAATATTCTGCTTCATGATTCTAGGGCTGGGACCCTGCAAATAGCATTTTTCCTTTTTCTACTCTATTAAAATAGCCCTTCACTGATAAAGAGATTTTTACTTTACAAATACCCATTACAAATAAAAAGAGATTTTTGAAATCCATTATTTGGAGTGTTTCATCCCCATGAAAATTCTCCCAAATGGAGCATTTTATGGAAATGCAACATCTAATGAAGGTCCGGGGTCAGTGACTGAACTCATCAATTCTCTTTGAACAATGGGTGGAGATGGAGAGGCGAGATCTTGCACAGCAAGATACTACTACTAAAGTTCCCATCAAAAGCAACAGGAACCAAAGCTTTTGCCTACCATTCCTAAATGGAGGAGAGGGCAGGAGAAGAGCCTGTGGTGAGTCAAATGGCCAAGGAGATATGAACCACTGAAAGTATCAAATTCCATCTCTGAGCCCCTTTGAGCAATTTTTAATATATTGATATTTGTGGTGCACAAACTCCAGAGACTTTCTTCTGAAATTCCAAATTTCATAAATACTATTGATAATTGGCAGGCCCCAGCAGCATCTCCCCTTAAACTCACAAAGGAAACCAAGAGGACACAGAGCCATGTTAAGATCCCGACGCTAGGTCAGCCACCCATATGTGAATGGCTTGCCCCCGCACCCCAGCCTCTTCGGTCAAGAGATTCAAATCATGTCTCAGCAAATTAAATTCCTAAGTCAAGGCTCTTCCAGGTCATTCGCTAATGGTGCCCAAGAATAGTCTAGCAAGTAGTCAAAGCCATGAAAGTTAAATCTGCAAATGTCAAGGGTCTACTCTATATATTTACTTTGGTTGGTCTATTTTGATTAAAATCTAATGACTAAAGTTCATACAAAGTGGAACTACAGCATGAAATATTGGAAATAGAATGGACTTTGGAGTCAAGTTTTACATAGATGCCCTTGGGCATAGCATTTGATCTCCCTGAGACCCAGTTTCCTTATCAGTAAAACTACATCTGGTAATGATATCTACTTCCCCATGTTGTTATGAGGAAAAATGCAACGTTTTATGTCAAAAGACTACCACAGAGAACCCCTGAGTCCAGGAACCACTTTAGGGCTTGTCTTAGTTTCCCAGCTGCTATGACAATTACCACCTAATGGGCTAGCTTAAATAATGGGAATGACAGGCATACCTTGGGAATTAGGTTCCAGACCACTGCAATACAGGGGATAAGGCAATAACGTGAGTCACACAAAATTTTTGGTTTCCCAGGGCATATAAAAGTTATGTTTACACTATACTATAGTCTATTGAGTATGCAAAATAGCTTTGTGTCTTAAAAAATGTATATACCTTAATAAAAATGTGACACAGGAAAAAACGTGACACAGAGACACAAAGGGAGCACATGCTGTTGGAAAAATGGTGTGGATAGACTTGCTCGATGCAGGGTTGCCACAAACATTCAATTTGTAAAAACTGCAGATCCCTGAAGTGCAATAAAGCAAAGTGCAATACAATGAGGCATGCCTGCATTATCTCACAGTTTCAGAGGCTGGAAGGCTCGCTTCCTTCCCAGCCAGGTTTCCAGTCAGATCTGTAGAGTAAGGTAGGCTGGCAATCCTTAGGGCTCCTTAGCGTTCCTATAGCATGGCACTGTCCTCTCTCTTCTCTTCCAGGATCCATTGACTTCTGGCTCACGGCTTCTCACTGTGGCTTTCCCTTCTTAGGGCCTCAAGTATCAGAATTAAGGCCACACCTTAACTAAAAGTAGCATCTTCAAAATGTCCTTTTTTACAATGTGTTCAAACCCACAGGAATGGGATTAAGTTTCAAAACATATTTTTTCTGGAGTATATAATTCAATCTGACACAGCTCTTGATAACCTCTGTGGCTATCTCAGAGTCTGGCATACAACATGTGTTCAATAAATGTTTGTTGAGTGACTGATTGAATGAATGAATTTAATCGATGGTTTACTGAAATGTCCTGACAGCACTTTTGTGCTATGAAAAGTTTATATAGCTCTTAAAGCAGTCCAATTAACTCTCAGGGAGAAGCAACCCAGATACTGGAAAAATCTGGACCATTTAAAGTCTTATATTGTGTTGTAACTCATTTGAATATCATCTTTCTCCTGAGAAGCTCTAGGAGCTTCCAGGAATCATATCGTTAATCATGAATCCTCTTAAGAAAGGGTGCGAGGAAAGAGCAGCCCAGCTACAGAGTTGTATTGCAGTCAAAGAAACTGAGTCACAACTGCTTACTTGGATTGGCTATCCTGGGCCATGATGGGGAGTTAGCAATGGTCTTGGGCCTTCTGGGGCTCAGAGATTGGCTGTTTCCAGAAATCAGGGACAAAGAATGGCAAAAAAGAAAAAAAAGGAAAACAAAAAACAAAAAACCTGTCTTTTAGCTATAAATAACATAACTGCATTTTTGCTGGCAGACTATAATCTTCATTCTTCTTCCCTCTTTGGGAAAGGAGAACAGAAATGGATGTTCTCTACCGACTCCTGGTATGGGATGGTCTGATGGGATTTGCTCAGTAAATAGAGTTGCAGGTTCTGGCTTCTCTGTAAAACAGCTTTAATATTTAAACAAATCAGGGGTTGGAGATCATTCAACCAAGACCCACACAATTCTCTTATTAACATCCACGGTCTCAGCTCCACACTTCCAATGAACACAGGGGGAAAGTGAAAAGATGTGCCAGTTGCTGACTCTCATCTCCCCCTCTCCACCCCTGTTTCACCATCACTCACAAATTTGTTACAGGCCAGATGAATTTCTCAAGTGCTATCAGTGAAAAAGCAGATGCTTCCAGGAATCCAAAGATGCTTTTTATGTTGCCTAAGTGCTGCACATTAGAGCTTGAATGTTAGGCAAAGCTATAAACAAAACTCAACCCTATTTTCATGTACTATTACTCCTTCTGAAGCTCCTTAGTTAGACACCAAAGGTTATGGCACCTCCAAGCCCATCACAGCACCATAAAAGGAGGTGCATTATGTGCAGAAACACCACCACCAGTGGCTACACGGGAGCATGTCAAAGAAAAATTATTTGTTCTTGCAAATAAAAAGTAGTAAGTCATCTGTGACGACGGAGCTGCAGAAGAAGATTCATCTTTTCTGACCAGTCGGGAAGCAATTAGGGATGCTAAAAAGAATCGTTTGGGGGTTGTATCTTACAATCATAGCGATTCCACCAACATCCAATGGTTCCTAACAAAATACTGAGTCTGTGGCTGAATTTACCTGTAAGGTACATTACAATGACTTATCTAGACACCTGTCATTCCCACCTGACCCTTGAGGGTCTAGCATATAGTAGATGCAGGAAGATTGAAAGGAGGGAGAGGCAACTCTAAGTGCTGGCTGCAGGGTCCTAGTGCAGAAGGAGTACCTCCCTAGGATTACCTCTTCCCAGGCTGGCAAGGGCCATTTGGCAGCTGGGAGGAGAGAACTCTGGGTGGGGCAGCGGAGCAGGAGCAAAGGTGGGGGAACCTATCAAATGTGACCAGCCCCTTTGAATAGGAGTTCAGAGGTTTTCTCGGGGAGAGGCAATAAATGACATATATTTATGTCCAACTAACATCTGTCACATACTCTATATGGCTCTTTATAGGACATTGTCCTGTGATTCTTGATCAATTCCCCCAAGCTTTATGGACCTCAGTGCCTCTTGCCACCCCTCTTAGGCAGGGTGGAACATGGATTCACCAGAGGGTGTCATGGAATCCCAGATCTGCCACTTGCTAACTGTGGGAATGTGGACCAATTTCTTCTTCTCCTTGAACTTCAGTTTCCTCAGCTGAAAATAAGGACAATAATAACTACTTAGGGAAGCTGTGAAGATTAAGTGTCCAAGGAAGTAAGTATCCTAGTTTGTGGCACTCAGGCACTCAATTTTTTAAAAAGCTATTGGATATGTGCTGCATTCTAGCAGCCTCCTCCTGCTATGGGGTGACAGCTGTCAGATTCTGTAACAGCCTTGGAATGAGTGGGAAGAAGGGTGGCCCAGAAGCTTTAAAAAATAGGGATCATTACAGTAGAGGTTATATCATCTAAATCCCATACCACACTGTACTAATTTTGTTCCTTTCTCAGTTACAATAAATGATTATTGTCAAATATGACTTTTTAGGGTCATAAAGTGGTGATTCAATAGAGCAGAGGACTCACAGGCACACAAAAGCTATGCTATGTCAGACCAAAACGCACCAGTTTCACTTAGGCTAGGCGAGTAAAAGACATATGCATAGGTAGTATCTCTAATCTAGATGTTCATTATTTCTCTAAATAATCGCAATTGTCTGTTTAACAATACTGAGATGGCACGAGCAGGACCCTGATGAAACCCTGGGAGGGAGAAATCTGTCTGGCGCTGTAAGAAGCAGTGTGGTACGTTGGGAAGCGCATGTGTCCTGGTGAGCCAAAAGGGCTTGCGCTAGCCCAGCCCTGCTCTGACTGGTTTGGGTGCTGCAGGCAAGCTCCTTAGCTGCACTGAGTCTCAGTTTCTCTTTGTAAAACGGGACCATTAATGTAAATCTAGCAGGCTGCACGGAGACTGAAATGGAATGAAGCCCACCAATCCCCCAGGCCCCAAATATTTGTTTTTCCATCTCTTTTCCATCTCTTGAGTTATAATGGTATATATGGTTTGTGCCATATCACCTATGATTACTTCTTCCATTCATTATCACAGTATACATTCTTACTTTGGCACAATGTATGCAGTAAATAAGTTGTCCAAGAGAACTAAAGAGATCTGGCAATGGTCCCAACCGCCCTTCTAGGAGCGATACTTCCTGAAGGCGAGGAGCATGTGTTATTCATCTTTGTATCCTGCAGAGTGCAAAGCACGGTGTTGGTCCCACAGCGTGTTCATAAGCATTTGTGGGAACCGATCAGTGTGTCTCCAAATGTTCAGATGTCCTACTTTATTAGTTCTACATGGCATTCTCACAATAAATCATGGGCAGTCTCAAGATACTTTCAATATGCATAAAAGACACCTTGCTGTGGTTCCCACCTTGAGGTTTTCGGTTCTTGGGTCTTCAAAGGGATCGATGAGGTAAGAAGTTTGGGAACCCTTACGTCATTTACTCATTGCTTTCAAGTTTCCATTTCCCCTGGTGGGCGGGGCAGTGTGTGGAATCACTACCTTGTGCCCTGGAACCCAGATCTGCCATTTGCTATCTGTGGGACTGTGGATAAGCATCATCGTCTCCTCAAACCTAGATTATCAATATGATTTTATACAAACTTACTGAATTGAAATAAAACAGCTGGATCTATTATTCCAGAGATAATTGTACTAGTTTCTGCTTCTAACTGCATTTAGCCTGACAGAATCATTCTTAAGTGCAAGTAACTACAGGTGTTTGACGTGTTCCCCGAAACCCAGCTCACAAACTGATTATTTCCTTATTCTCACCTTATTTCTAAAGTCCCCTGCACTAGAGAGAGAGCCATTCCCTGGAGTTAAGGCACTGCCCACATGCCAGCCTCTCATTCAATGCCAAAAGCCAGCCTCTGTTTATGAGCTTCCACGACCTAACAACAGAGGTCTTCTGGGAGCTCTTTGGTATACTAGCCTGGAAGAGTATTTCCCGCCCACCCCAAGCCCCATCACCTCCCAGTCTCCACTTTGCCTGAATGACCCCTAATCCTTATCCCACAGGTCTCCTTTGCTCCATAAGGCCCTGCCTGCTTCCTGTGTGTTCTCATAGCACCTGTTTCCCTGTCCTAGGCAATTAATTTTCAGTGAAGCAAGAGCTATTTATGACTGCATGCCCCTTAGACTATAAACCTCATATGAATGGGGATATATCTGTCTTATTATTCATCATTTCTCCAGTGCCTGCCAAGGTTCCACTTACTTTTACAGCACCCACTTGCATTCATCTTCCATTCTGAAAGCATCTCCCTATCAAACTGTGTATATTAAACAAAAACCACTTCGTATTTTGTATTAATTGATGACATGAATAAATGTATATCAACTTCTGATCAGCACAAATTAGGTTCGTTTGGTTATAAGCAAGAGAAACTGACTATGATTAAATTGACAGGATATCTGGCGGCCCAGAGAGTGGAGATCCACATCTGGAAACAAGAGGTGGGGTCAGGTCAGAGAGTCTAGATTGCTATTTATGATTTATCAGAGAGCTGCTCCTGGAAATGATGGGCATCAAAGTATTTTCAGACTTTTTCTCATTCTGCTCAAAATTTAAATTCCAGGATAGCCTGGGCCACGAGCCCAGCCCTGGGCTAGGAGAAGACAATGCACACTGAGTAAAAGTCTCACCAAACTATATTAAGTGGAGAAGTAAGTTCCCAAAAGGAAACTGAAGTGTTATTACCAGAAAGAGAGGAACTGATGCTAGATAGCCAAAAGTGTTCTTACTCTGATAAGACAGGCAGTTACCATACCCTGTCAATTAAATTAGAGCTAGAAGCAAATAAATTTAACATTTTTGTCAGCCTGAGGGAACTTATGATGGATTATCTCCTTGAAACAAAACTCATTTTAATGTACTTTAAATTTAGCCTCAAAAAAGAAGAACTCAATAGTATGTAAGCAGAAAACATCCTTTTTCTTTCCCCTTGCTGTCTGTTTAAACTTACTTGGTGGACTATTTCTGCCCCATGCCCTGCTGGATGAGCTCTAGGCTAGCTCCCATATCTTTATCAGCTACCCTCAGATAAATAAAAGTTCTCTAGTCACTTTTAGAACCAAGGGCAGCCTCCATTCAGTAAGTACATTTTCCTCTCCAATTTGATAATTCCAATGACAAACTTCATTTAGAATCAAGTCTTGCTACCTCCCTAGATGAGCTTTGCCTCTGGCTGGGAGCCTACAGAGGGACAGGATGGCTTGGTGGACTTCTTACAATTTTGGGGCCTTTTCCTTCCTCTCTGTTAGCTGAGTAGCTTATATTTCTGAAACCTTCAGGAAGTAGCTTCAGGGGGTGCTACTGGAGGGGTGAGGAGGTGGGGAGAGGGCAGGCTGTGGGAGTAAAGAGACACACAGGAAAGATCTTACTTGACTGCTACTGCCAAGAACCTCTCTGCTGTTCCTTGAACCTGGTGATTCCCAGTGCTGACCTTCTCTCATGGGGCACCTTCATGGGTTCCACAGAGAGGCCTGTATTGGAAACATCCAACTGCAGCTCTCTTGAGAGAGAAGACAGAGGCTCTCCTCCAGCTGGCTTCTTCCGACATTCCTGACAGCTTCCACAACCCAAAGCCCACCTCCAGCTTCTTCCTGACAGGAAGCCATCTTGGGCGAGCCGTCCTCTGACTGGCCTTTCTTTTGTCTCAGTGCCCCTCAGCCTTGCCATCAGGGAAAGCCCAGCCTTCTCCCAAGAGTGCCACCTCTGGGAAAGGAAAAATGTCACAGCATTCCAACGACTTTATCCACAGATATTCTCCCGACGTCTTCCACCTCAATCCTTTTATACATTTAAGGTCACGAAACTGGCCTATGAAAACCTCATCTGCAAGTCCTGCATCGGTGGCCTGGCCCCTTCCACCTTGGATGGTGAGGGTGCTTGCCACCTGTCATTTTGCTCTGAGACTGTGAAAGAGCCCCATTTTAAAATCCCGAGATAAACATCTCTTAAATTTTTTGGAATGTGGAAAACACAGACACTGCTAGTCACTAGGGGTTAGAGGATGAATTAAGCTCCCTGCCCTCCAGAATTCCATTAGATACACTTTAAGGTGAAGAAGAAGTGCATGTAAAAAAAGAAAACAATTATAGTAACCACTTTCAGTAAGAGTCATCTTGAAAAAACAAATGGCTCTTTCTAATCCTTCTTTTCCTCACCTTTAAAAACGAAGGGCTGGACATAAAAAGTCCGTCTGATTCTGACTCTTTAAAATTCTCTCTTTGGCCATTGCTGCTATGATGAAAGAATTTTTGGCTGATTGACTATATAATGACTAATTTTCTAATTCTAACAGGAAAAAAAAGAAACTGAACCCAACAAGTGCACTTCAACTTTTAAAGGGAAGAGTGGAAAACGAAGTCAGATGTCTGAGACAAAATGATTCTTACCCTCAGAAACCACAGCTATCATGGAGTTCTTTAATTTATTCATTTATTGACTGTGAAAACCAAGACTAAATCTCTGAGGTGCAACTTCTCATCCAGAAAGTTCAATTATGCAGTGTGAACAAGGTGAAGCAATGCTTTCTATTGGGAGGATGGTGGCAAGGAGAACCACGTTTTAAATAGATTTTTGGAAGTAAGCAGAACGTGCAAAGTGGGGCTTACAGACGGAAAAACTAAAAATGCCACGGAGCCCCCACCTCGGATCTGGGGGGTGGAGAATTTGTTTGCTTTTGATGGAAATTTCAGGAGATAGTAAAAAATTAGATCCAAGGACTTCCACTTGCCGTAGATCCTGAGGTTTTACTGCCTGGGTAACATAGGCGGCTGGCTGCTTAGAAGACTTAACACTGAATATTTTGCAAGTTGTATTTCAAAACCCAAGTGTTTTAAGGCCACGATTTTGTGAAATGTCACATTTCCACTCCTTACAGCGACACCAGGATAGGGGAGGCAGTTACTGGAAGTAATATGGGCCCCAGAGAGAGAGGAAAGTGGAAAATCCGGACTTCTGACAACTTTCCATGCAGAATAAGGCCAACCCAAAGGAAAAGGCATTTGCAATGTTTCTAGTAAACACTCCATAGCAGAAATCTTTGCTTCTAGCTGAATTCGTATGCCCTAAATCACCTCTGCTAAACTGTGAAAGATCCATTCTGAGAAGTTTTCTTCTCTAAATGAATGGTGTTAATTGGCCTCCTCTGAAAGTCAGGGGGAAGCCTGCGCTGATTAGCAGTGTTACCTGTGGAAAGCAGCCTCACACAGGGAGCAAAAGGTGCAGTCTTTTTGTAGTCTGTTTGCAGCTGGGTTTTGTCTGTGATGACTCCACCTTACACTGGGCCACGCAAACAGCATGACTGCCCAGTATCATTCACCTTGGAAGTTTCGTGTGACTCTTTTTTGTATTTCCACTTCCGTCGTGGCTTCCGTTTTCCTTAATCCCGTTTTCTCTCTCCTTTGGGAACTTGCCATTTGCAATGACTGCCATGAAAGTGGCTATGCTTGGCTTCTCTTCTGGTTATAAAGAGGCTGCCCTGTTCTAGACTGCAGAGAAGAGGGCCATATTTCAACTTACCACACCTGATTTAGCCTTTAATAAGATTTTTGAAATACAAGTTTGGAGTTAGAGAGAGCTGGATTCACATTCCCATTCTACCACTTACTACTTGTCTCAGTCAAGTTACTTAACCACTCTAAACTTCAGTTTCCCTTTTCTATGTAATAGAATCAACAATACCTATCTTAAAGGATTATAGTAATGAAATAATGCACGTCAAATTGCCATAGGCATTGGGAGCAGATGTGGCTCAAATGGTTGGGCGTCCATTTCCCATATGGAGGGACCTGGGTTCAATCCCCAGGACCTCCTGGTAAAATAAAGAAAAAATATAGAAGATGCGTGGGTGCACCGTAGGGCCACGTGAGCGGATGAGCCCCCAGGCCCCACGAGCAGGTGAGCTGCCAGGCCCTGCCTAACCATGCAGCAGGATGATGATATAACAGGAGAGTGACACAAGGGAGAGCCAAGACAGGACGCGCCGAAAAACGCCTCTCTCCCGTATCGGAGGGTCCAAGGATTGAATCCCGGTGAAGACAGGAGGAGAGGGCAGGAAACAGACACAGAGAATTGCCCAACAAATGGACACAGAACAGCAAAAACGGGGGGTAAAATGGATTAAAAGTAAATAAATATTAAAAAAAAAAAATTGCCATAGGCAGCCTAATACATAAGTAGTAGGCCAACCTCCTTATCAGTCAGGGCCTGTCAGCTTATTTCCCATCTTGGCAATTATTTGCAAGATTTATTTAGGTTGATTTTTGCAATTTAAGTGCCTTATGTATACCAAAATAATATTTACAGTATATGCAGAAGACATTAAAAAATTAACAACACAAGAACCCATGAGCCAGTTTTAAAAAGAGTATTACCATTAACTGTGAAGTACCTTGAGCCCCCATCTCACCCCATCCTCTTCTCTCCCCTCCCTAGATAAAGGATTGTTCTTAATTTTGTGCCCATCACCCCTCTGCTTTTAAAAAAAAAATACTTTTAATGTCATATTTTTATCCCTTTGCAATATATCATCTAAATTAGTATTTTAGAATTTTATATAAATGTAATCATACTGGAGGTATTCTTCTGAGATTTGCTTTTTCCATTCAGTTTTAGGTCTCATCCATGTTGTCGACGAGACAATTTCTTCATTGTCACTGCTTTATGGTATTCTATTGTATGGAAATACCAGAATTTATTTAATAATTCTACTGTTAATAGAAATGTCAGTTCCTTCAAGGTTTTGCTCTTACAAACAGTGCTGCTATGAGTTTCGTATTACACACATGCAGAAGTTTCTCTAGGGGTTATACCTAGGAGTGGAACTGCTAGATGATTGGATATTCACATTTTCAAATTTACTAAGTAATGACAATTATTCTCTATTGAAGCTATAAGTATTTACACACCTACAAGCAGCATATATGTTTTCAGGTTGTTCCATATCTTCACCAAAACTTGATGATTGTTGCTTAAGAAATCCTCCCCTATCACAAGGTCATGAAAATATTTTCCTCCTTTGTCCTCTAAACATTTTACGGATTTGTCTTTCACATATAAGTGTATAATCCATCTGTAATTGATTGTGTATTGTGAGGTAGAGGTTCAATCTAATTTTTTTTCCGAAGCGAATCACTAATTGCCCTAACATCATTTTAAATAGTCCATCCTTTACCTACTAATCAGAAGTGCCTAAAGTTTCTCAATATATCTGGCTCTGTTTCTATGCACTTGATTCAGTTCTACTGGTCAA
>JAQZBX010043222.1:0-21644 GCA_029593785.1 Cabassous unicinctus | reverse complement strand
ATGTATCGACACCTAAGCCTTAATGCACTTCCCCTTTCCCTGCTTATAAAAGAGCTGATTGTAACCCTCGCGGCAGAGCAACGGAAGAGCTATGTTAGTAGAATAAAGTGCACAGCCATTTTCTTACACGTGTCTATGCCTCATTCCTTCGCTGGGTAACTCGGAGTCTCAGTTGATTTGTCCCGCGGGTCGGGACAGACGTCTATGGATGGAAAGGAAAAGGAGGCAGAAGAGATGAATTGTGCTGCAATGCAGTATCAACAGAAACCTCAGTTGTCCCTATGGTGCACTCTGTAACTTGGATAGCCCATCAGAGGCTGGACCTTCATGCTCCTGGTTTGAGCAGTCATTGGATGAACACCACTCGGAAAGGCAGCTGTCTGCAGCTGAGGCAATTCCTGAAAAAAGATTGACAGCTGAGGGCTGTTTTCCAGCAGCACTCCCAGCAGCTGGACAATAAATCCTTCATTCCTGAAGTGAGATCTGGGCAGCCCATTACAGTGTCCACCACATATAGCTTTATGTAAGTTCTTCTAATTATAATTTTATTCTTTGATGAATTAGTTTTTCATGTGAGAAAACTATAAAATATTCTCTCAAGCTCAGTACATTTTTACTGAAGATGGACATTTCTTAAGGTATTTTTGAAAAAAACTCAGCTATTTTGATTTTGATATATGTGAATAATGAGTTAACCATTTACCAGAAATGTCATTATAGAACCCTGAAATGCTAATCATAGAGATTAAAATTTGTAGCTAGCAGATCTTAGACATCTAATTTAGCCCTCTCATTTGAAAATTGAGGAAGCTGAGAATGAAAGACATAAAGGGTTATAAAGCAAGTTAGTGTTAAGTAAAGATTAGAATGTTGGTCTCCAAATTTCTAGGCTAGTGTCCTTTCATCACATTACTGTTTCGTTTAATGAATTTCTTACAGTAATTTGTAACATAATTTTAGGGTTCTGAAACTGAGCAAGCGTTTTTTATGGCCTTTAAAGTCATCTTGGTGCTCCTGGGAACAGTGTTAAACAATATGCAAATTCTTCAGCAAGAACACCAATAATAATAAAGTCAAATTCTGAAGTGTATCATTTTCATTGCTCCTGAAATCATTCTGGACAGATTAATCTTACTTATTTTTCAACTTCCCAGAAGACGATTCCACAGTTAGCTTTGGAAACTTCTTCCTGGTGACTATGAGTTATCAGATAGTGGAAATTCATTACTATTTATTTATTGGCAGGATATACAATGAACATAAGATTTTCAAATGAGGCCTGAAAGTGCTATAAAATTTTTAAATTTTACTATTTTAATTTCAGTGGTAAATTATTTTAAATGTTCTGGATCATCTGGGGCTAGATGATCGTAATTGACTACTGACACTTGATTCTGGGAACTGAATTTGCATTTGTATTGATGCCAGGTAATACTGTTTTAATTGTTGGGGACTAATATTAATGAAAAGGATAGAGGCAGGTTTAATGAATAAGATACTTTTGGGTTAAGTGAATTAAATGATTTTCTAGCATGTGAAACCAATGTTTCATTTTAATGTGAAACTGAGAAAAAATTGTATACATTATTATGAGGAACTCAGTAGTTCAGGCAGTCCAAATTTAAAGTAATCTTATATTGGTGCATCAGTACCATTTTCATGTTCAGCAAAATCACATCATCCATCCTTTTCAATGTAAGTTATTAAATTGAATGTTGTTTGGAAGTTTTGTATTTAGTATTTATTTTGTTTTGTTTTATGTTTATAAGATCTACATGTACATATTTCTAGGTTTATGTTTGCATAGGTGTAAATAAACCTTAGAAAAAAAAAATTTATGTAAACATTAGAAACTGTAGGAATACTTCTCCCTTTTTAGGGAGTCTGACATTCAGGTTTGAAAATTTCTCCAGGGTTCTTAGTCTAAAAGGGTTTATGTTAGACTAAGGTGAAAATATGAAAATTATAATGAATATGCCTGTCATATTTTACATGTGTGATATTTGTGTGTATGGAGAATAGAAAAGTTAATGTTTAAAAAACTTATTAGCTTAAAATTAAGCTAAAGTTTGAATGTGGTGGTCAGATTTGGTATATCTTTTCCCAGCTCTGGATATTATCACTCATGAGACCAAGTGCTGCTCTTCCATGGTTTCTCTGTCACGAGACTTAGCATATCTTCTTGGACATAATTTTCAAAAATATCAAATCTGTTACATGCTTGTTCAATGTAATAAACATTTATTGACTATCCGGAATAATGAAAGATGTGGATTCTGTTCGTCAGGGCTCACAATCCAGTGGAAGAAACATCTGTAGCTTTAATATACAAGGTATTTTGAAGAGAACACTGCAAAAAGTGAGAAAAATAATTATGTTTATGTAGATGTCAGAAAATCTTGTGGGGAATCACAATGAATAGCTAGAGTGATCCTTTTGAAAAGCAAAGCTAATTGTGTTCCTGTTTTACTTTTTAAGCTTCTGTGGCTCCCCCAGATTGCTAATCTGGGGACCTCAAGGTCCTGCATATTCTGGTTCTGACCTTTTTCTCCAGCCTCGTCTTGGAACCCATTTTATACTTTCTCCTTCCGCATGCTGTGCCTCTTCTTTCCTGTCACCTGATACTTTTCCTCTTTGAAGTTTTACTGCTTTTTGTTGTTGTTGTTGCTGTTTTTAAATTCTCGGAGGCTAGTGTACAGAGTACAGTGCATAGCCTATACTAATATACTTAAAGAATGCATAAATGATATTCCCCATTAGAAGTATTTGTGTATTTTGGCGGGGAGGGGCACCTACCTGAGCCCCTCATATCAGTATTTGGGGTAAGAGTATCTCTAGCTGAGGGTCGTATTTATTCTTTTAAAGGACTATATACTCTTTTCTACTATGAAAGAAAAATGATACAGTAAACTGGAAGAAAGGAATTTTGCTGGTTATTGGAGCTTGAATACTCTTTGACCATTGTCTTCCGTACAGATACCACAATATATAAAGTGTATTGCCTTGTGGATTTGGGAAACAGAGAGAAATTTAAATATGGGGTTTGTGTATGAGAGAGAGAGTTGAAATTCAGCATTGATTTTTTAAGTCTTCCAGTTCATGAGCACTGGCTATTTTTCCATTTCTTTAGGTAAGTCTTTGATTTCTTTCAGAAATGTTCTGTAGTTTTCTGCATACAAGTCCTTTATGTCCTTGGTTTAATTTATTCCAGATATTTTACTCTTTTAGTTTCTATTGTAAATGAAATTGTGTTCCTTTTTGAATTGTTCATTGATATCTTATGGAAACACCACTGGTTTTTGTGCATTGATCTTTTTTTTTTTTTTTAAAGCTCTTTTAAAAAATAGATTTATTTATTTATTCCCCCGCCTCATTGTTTACACTTGATGTCTGCTGTGTCTGTTCGTTGTGTGCTCTCTGTGTCTGCTTGTCTTCTTTGGGAGGCATCTAGAACCGAACCCGGGACCTCCCATGTGGGAGGGAGGCTCCCAATCGCTTGAGCTATATCCGCTCCTTGCTTGCTTGTTGTGTCTCCTTGTTGCATTGGCTTGGTATGCTGGCTCGTCACGTCATCTCTCTGTCTTGCTCGTCTTCTTTAGGAGGCACCTGGAACCAAACCCAGGACCTGCCATGTCATAGGCAGGTGCCCAACTGCTTGAGCCACATCTGCTTCCCTGTGCATTGATCTTGTACCCCGCCACTTTGCTGAATTCATTTTTTAGATTTAATAGCTTTCTTATAGATTCTCTAGGATTTTCTATATATGTAGGGTCATGTCATCTGTGAATAGGGCAAGTTTTACTTTTTCTTTCCAATTTTGGTACCTTTTATTTCTTTTTATTGTCTAATTGCTCTGGCTGGAATTTCCAATGAAACCTTGAATAGCAGTAGTGAAAGTGGACATCCTTGTCTTGTTCCTGATATTAGGGGGAAAGCTTTCAGTCTTTCACCCTTGAGTATGATGTTAGCTATGGGTTTTTCATATATACCCTTTGTAAATGTTGAGGAAGTTTCTTTCTATTCCTAGTTGTTTCTCAAGAAGGGATGCTTGATTTTGTCAAATGCCTTTTCTATGTCCATTGAGATGATCATGTGATTTTCCCCCCTTCATTTTATTAATGTGGTATTTTAAATTAATTTATTTTATGTTGAACCACTGTTACATTCCTGGGATAAATCCCTCTTGGTTTTGGTGTATAATTCTTTTCATATGCTGTTGGTTTCAGTCTCCTAATGTTTTCTTCAGGATTTTTTCACCTGTATTCATAAAAGTTATTGGTCTGTGATTTTCTTGTGATACTTTGGGTGGCTTTGGTGTCAGAGTGATCCTGGCTTCATTCAACAAGGAGGGAAGTGTTTCCTCCTTGGCGTTTTTTTCTGGAAGTGTTTTGAGCAGGATTGGTGTTACATCTGCTTTGATTAGTAAAATTCACCAGTGAAGCCCACTTCTATTTCTTCTGATTCAGTTTGGGTAATCTGTGTGTTCCTAAGAATTTATCCATTTCATCTAGGTCAGGGGTTCTTAATCAGGGGTCCGTGAGCTTGAATTGAAATTCAAAAAAGGATTATTCCTGTGGGGACGTGTTGGTGTGGGTATGATATATTTAATAAATAATACAGTATAGTGTGGACTTAGTAAGGGGTCCGTGGTTTTCACCTGACTGGCAAAGGGGTCCGTGAACAAAAAAGGTCAAGAACCCCTAATCTAGATTATCTAATTTGTTAGAGTACAGTTGTTCATAGTGTCCTCTTAAAGTCCTTTTATTTGTATGGGGTTGGTATTAATGCCCCTCCCCCTTTCTTTCTGCTATCAGTTATTTGCATACTCTGTCAGATTAGCTAAAGGCTTGTCAATTTTGCTGATCTTTTCAAAGAACCACCTCTTGGTTTTGTTGCTTCTCTGTGTTTTTCTAGTCTCTATTTTGTTTATCTCTGCTCTAGTCTTTATAATTTCCTTCCTTCCACTCACTTTGGGTTTAGAATATGCAGCTTTTTCTAGTTACTCCAGAAGTGAGGCTAGGTTATACTGATTTGAAATTTGTTTTTTTGAGTTGTAAACATGTAGAGCTATAAATTTCCATCTGAGCATCCCATAAATTTCGGGGAGGGGTGGGTGAAGTGCCAGCAATTGTGCCGCCTAGGTTTTCTTATTGTGTTTGTTTCCTTATTCTTGATTAGTCATTTCCCCAATTGCTGCAACCTTTTAACTGTTTTCTGTACCTCTGAGAAAGATGGTTCTGCTTGTTGAAAGATTGTGTGGGAGGTCAACTCTTGAGCATCTCACTCTGTCATCTTGGTGAAGTCACTTCTCTCCTTGATACAGTTAATATTTGTATATTATAGTGCATATTCATGTTTTTTGCATGTGTACAGCTAGTTTTCCCAGCTTGATTTGTTGAAGAGACTATTCTTTCCCCATTTAACATACTTGGCACCCTTGTCAAAAATCAGTTGACCATAAATGTGTGGGTATGTTTTTGGACTCTCAGTTCCATTCCATTGGTCTACATGTCTTATCTTTACACCAGTACCACATTTTTTATTACTATGGTGTTTTAAGTTTTGAAATTTGGAAGTGTGAGACCTCCAACTTTGTTCTTGTTTTTTCAAGATTGTTTTGGCTATTCAGGGACCCTGTGATTCATGTACATGCATTTTTTTAGTTAATTTATTATTTTTTAAGGAAGTTGTAGTTTACAGAAAAATCATGCAGAAAATATAGAGTTCACATAGAACTCCTGTTCCACACATGGTTTTCCCTATTAACACTTTGCATTAGTGTGGTTCCTTTATTACAATTGATTAAATTACTGTTATAATTAGACTATTACCTATAGTCCATGCTTTATTGCTTGTGTTGGTTTTTTAGAATTTTTATTTTAGTAACATAAAACCTAAAGTGTTCCCTTTGAACCACACACATATTAATTACATTCACAATTTTATACTATCCATTACCAAAACTTTTCTATCACCTAAACAGAAATTCTGTACCAATTAAGCATTAAGTCCCCATTCCCTACCCCCACCCTGGCTCCTGATAAACATGTATTCTAGTTTCTGTCTCTATGAATTTGCTAATTACAAGAATTTCCTGACCGTGATATCATACAATATTTGTCCTTTTGAGTTTGGCTTATTTTACTCAATGGGATGTCTTCAGGATTCATCCATCTTGTTGCATGTATCAGAACTTCATTCCTTTTCATTGCTGAGTAATATTCCATTGTATGCATACACCACATTTTGTTAATTCATTTACCTGTTGATGGACACTACGGTGCTTTCCCCTTTTGGCAGTTGTGAATAATGCCACTATAACATTGGTGTGCAAATATCTGTTTGAGTCCCTCCTTTCAGCTCTTTTGGGTGTATACCTAGAAGTGGGATTGCTGGGTCATATGGTAATTCTTTGCATAACTTTTTTTTTTTTTTTTTTTTTCATTTTGTTTATTTTTATTATAAAATTTGAGATGTCTCTTAGGGGTTAAAAAGAGGTTCCAAGAAACATACTCATCTTAAGAACATAAGTAGTCCCTTAAACAGTAAGAACAATGGTTTTTTCTCTGCTTATCATGTGCTATGGAAGCCATTATGTTATTCTTGTCTTTGATTTCAACCCAAATAATCAATCTTGTGAGCAGAAAAAAACAAAAGTTGAAGTTGATTACTTATATAGAAGCTTTTTCCACTTCATCTTTTTAAAAAAATTATACCCCAGTTCTATTCCACATAGAAATTCATTCTCTTTTCAAAGATGCATAAATGACAGTAAAATAATATAAAATAAAAGTAATGGAGTCCATTTATTCTTAGCTTAGACATAATTTTGATTTCGAAATTGCTGCAAAATAGAGTGGTTGGTAGAAGAGGGAGTTTGTTGCCAGCACTTCAGTAACATAAATAACAAGCCTAATCAAGAGAAATAATTCTTAGTTCTTTAGTAACTGCTAAGTAATGTTTTAAAATTGTAAAGTAAAGCAAACCTGACCTAGAAAGTGGGTCAAGTTGGTGGAATGTTTTCAGTACAGTGGAATAGTCTGTTAGGGAAAATGGTCCTATTAAGTTCATTGGGTATGTTGATCTGTTATTCTGCAGATTGTGAATCTGTGCTTTTAATAATCATGCTTTTGCAATATTCCGTTTTTATGAACTTGTATTATGTTGCTTATAATGGATTTAAAAGACGGTGAAGATTTCAGAAAACATGTGTTCTTAGTACCATTAATGGGCTAGAGTTTTATATTAAGTCTTCCTGGCTTTATGGAAAATGGACTTACCTCTGGTTTATTGCTTTCAAATGCCAGATGAATGAGAACTTATTTGAATAGTTACCCGTTAAAAACAGAAAGTCTGTTATCCTTTAAACTATTGACATGTGAAATGGCATTGGAAATTTTAGAGGACAGTGGTGGTATTATGGTATTTAAAAAAATCTCAAATTAGTTTTGCTAGGAAGAAAAGGATAAAGTACAGGTTTTATTTGCCTCTGAATCTTGGTATATGAAACATTTTATAAGCTATTACAAGCAAGCTCTTCGTTATTTTTTTTTTTAAAAAGCAGTTTTATTGAGAGAGATTCGCATACCATACAGTCTGTCCAGAGTGTACAATCAGTGGCTTTTAGTATAATCACAGTGTTGTGCATTCATCACCACAAAAAAATTTTAGAACAATTTCATTACTCCAAAAAAGAAAAACTCCACACCCCTTAACAGTCACCTCTCAATCTCGCTATCCTTCCCCAGCTCTACATAACCACTAATCTAATTTCAGCTTTATAAATTCATTTATAAATGAATATGAATGGAATATGAATGGAATTTTACAATGTGTAGTACTTTGTGTCTGATTTCTTTCACTTAGCATAATTTTTGTCTGGTATTAACATCTTGTAACATTTACATGTATTGGTTCAGTTTCAAAGAAAAACAGTCTTATATATGCAATATTACCCATATTCATATTTCACATTAAGCTCTTTGTTTTTTCTCTGTTCTCCTTAAAAAGACAGAAATTGAGTATGTAACTTGTTAAGAAGGGGCTGACTGTATTACCAGATAACTTAAAAAGATATCTATGCCCGTGCCTCAACACACTGAGACCTAGAACTGAGTAATCTGTTCTTGTTTTAAATTCTATGGGAAGCGGGTGTGGCTCAGTGGATAGAGCCCCCGTTTACCATATGGGAGGCCCCGGTTGGCGTCCCGAGGCCTCCTTGTGAGGGCACGCCGGCCTGAGCGGTGCGGTGGGCTGATGCAGCAACCTCACGGCAGGAAGCGGGTGTGGCGCAATGGATAGAGCACCTGTTTACCATATGAGAGGCCCCGGGTTCGCTTCCCGGCACCTCCTTGTGAGGGCAGGCGGGCTCATGCGGCAAGACCTCACAGCAAGGGGGAGATAGGCAGACACAGAGAAGACATGCAGCGAATAGACACAGCAGCACAAGCAGCAAGGGGGGGGGATAAATAAAATAAAATAAATAAATCTTAAAAAAAAAATAATGAAATAAATTCTAAGCCACCCTAGTGATTCTGATCATTAACAAGGTTTTGAAACCTGTGTATAGTGTGATTTTTGTTGTTGTTGTTCCATGTTTTATATAAAATATTACCAGTGGGTCATTGGGACAGCTGACTATTTATACTTATAGCTTAAAATTATTTACAACTGAACCTTTCCTAACCCCAAATATTTTAGTGCTTAGAATTCACATGTATAATTTTAGTTGGCCATTAAGGGAAGAGAGTACTTGAATTTATCGAGAGGCTACAATTTTAAATAGTAGTAGTAGGAATATGTTAGTTGATGTAGCTTCAATTTGTCTTTTTTTTTTTTAAAGATTTATTTATTTATTTATTTATCCCCCCCTTGCTGCTTGTGTTTGCTGTGTCCATTCGCTGTGTGTTATTTCCGTGTCTGCTTATCTCCCCCTTGCTGTGAGGTCCTGCTGCATCAGCCCACTCCGCCGCGTGGGCCGGCCCGCCCTCACAAGGAGACCCCGGGAAGCGAACCGGGGCCTTCCACATGGTAAATGGGGGCTCTATCGATTGAGCCACACCCGCTTCCTGTTGTGAGGTCTTGCTGCATCAGCCCACTGCGCAGCGCAGGCCGGCCTGCCCTCACAAGGGGGCCCCGGGAAGCGAACCCGGGGCCTCCCATATGGTAAACGGGAGCTCTGTTGATTGAGCCACACCCGCTTCCCTCAATTTGTCTTTAATTTTTCTTCCAAACTTCAAGTAGTTAACAGCTTATTAATTCCTTGGATGTTGTTGCTTAATGATGTGATTTCTAAATATTTCTTAATTCTTTATCAACTGCTAATGTTTATAATCATTAAGTAAAACAACAACTCACTTATCTCTAGTGTTTGGTTTTAGTTTAGTTATTGGTTTGAAGTAAGAAAGCTTTCAATAAGGCAAATTTAGTAAAGTAATTTATTACTTTGTTTTATCAAAATATTTATTTAGAAATATTGGAAACTATAGTAATTGTGAAATCAGCATCAGGCTCATACCAGCTGAATTGACAGTTGTGCACTGGTGACCTCTAGTGGTCTAGCAGTTTAAAAAATTATCTGCTGATAAAAATAAACTAATTAGATTCTCATGAGATAATTATGTACTGATTGCTGAATAAATTCCCTAAAGTGTGAGGTTAATCATTAAAGCCTTTTTTATTATGAAATATAATTTATACACAGTAAAGTATATTAAACAGTTTTGTGGTTTATTATTATTAAGTGCCCAACAATGATACCACCCTTGGAAAGGTCAAGAAATAGAACACTAGACTTATTTAGTAATTGTTTCTTTTCTTTTCTTTTTTTTTAATTTTAATTTTTTCTGGTTGCGTGATCATCTTTTTGATGTGTCACTTCTCCGTGCTAGCACCTGTGCCGTGCTGTGCAGGTCTGGGACACCTCTTTTTTTTTTACCAGGAGGTCTTGGGGATAGAACCCAGGTCCTCCATATGGTAAACGGGAGATCACTTGCTTGAGCCACATCTGCTTCCCTGTTCTTTTCTTTATAGTTTATCTTTGAAGCAGTCATTTCTCACATATATAGTTTAGTTTGACCTGGTAGTGAACATTATATTAATGGAATCATATCTTGCATTTTTTCCCTCAATATCATGTTGATTCGTCTGTGCTGTTTGTAGCTGTCATTTGTTCATTTCCTTTGTTGTATAGTATTTCATTGTATGATTACCACAATTTATCTGTTTACTAGTTGATAGACATTTAGGTTGTTTCCAGTCTTTGGCTATATGTTTTTTGGTTTTAGGGTATATATATCCTAACTTTAGTAGAGACTGCAAAACTTTTCCAAAGAGGCTTTATAAACAATTTATGGTTCCATATGAGAGTTTCTGTTGATTCACAGCTTCCTCAACAGTTAATATTGTCAGATTGAAAAATTTTTAGCCATTCTGATACAGTGTTACTTTATTGTACTTAAAAATTTTATTTTTATTTTTTATTTCCACACATTTACAATACACCTTATAAAATTCTGCATACATTAAGATTCAGCTCCCATTTTTAACTTTAACCCACATTCAATTGCCTGGTAACCTGTACTCTAGAGTTTACCTCCTTGAGTTTACTTAGTGTTTTAGTTCATTTTAGTGAGACTATACAATATTTATCCTTTTGTGTCTGACTTATTTCATCAGCATAATGCTTTCAAGCTTCATCCATGTTGCCAAATGCATCCCGATTTCATTTCTTCCTACAGCTGAATAGCATTCCATTGTATGTATAAACCACAATTTGTTTATCCACTCATCAGTTGGTGGACACTTGGGTTTAAGTAATTGTGAGTAATGGTACTAGAAATATCAGTGTGCAAATGTCACTTTGCATCCTTGCTTTCAGTTCTTCTAAATATTTTCCTAGTAATGGGATTGCCTGATCATACGGCAGTTCTATATTCAGCTTTTTGAGATACCTCCAAACTATATACCACAGAGGCTGCACCATTCTGTATTCCCACCAACAATGAACGAGTTTCAATTTTCTTAATTTTTCATTTTTTTTAGGAGGTATCAGGGATTGAACCCAGGATCTCATACATGGGAAGCAGGCACTCAACCACTGTGCTATACCCACTCCCCACTTTATTGTACTTTTAATTTGTATTTCTCTGATAAGTAATGAGGTTGAGACACTTTTCACATTTTGATTGTCCATTGGAATTTCTTGTGGCCTGGCAGTGTAATATGTCTTGACTTTTTTAATCATGCAGTCTTTTCTGTTAGGTGATATGCCTTTTATGGGAGTGTGTAGAAATATTATAGTATGCATATGAATCATTTTGTGGCTAATATGTTTTACAAATATCTTCTACTCTGACTTTTTTGGGGGGACAGTTTTATATTTACAGAAACAGAGAGAAGATACTGCAGTTCCCAAAGAGCCCCCTCCCGTCACAGTTTTCCCTATTAACGTCTTGCATTAATGAGGTACATTTGTTAGAATCAAGGAACCAAAATTGACACATTTTATAAACTAAAGCCCATAGTTTACATTAAGGTTGGCTCTTGATATTGTACAATTCTGTGGCTTTTCTGTGTACCATTTCAGTATCAGAGAAAATAGTTTCACTGCCCCTAAAAACCCCTATTCATTCTTGTTCCTAGGTTTTTTTAAATGTCTTTATAGTTTTACTTCTTCCAGAGTCATATAGTTGGAATCATAATATGTAGCTTTTCAAACTGGCTTCTTTCACTTAGCAATATACATATAAGGTTCCTCCATGTCTTTTCACAGTTTAATAGCTCTTTTTTTATAGTACTGAATAATATTCCATTGTGTGAACATAACACGATTTATTTATCCATTCACCTATTGAAGGACATCTTCGTTGCTTCTAGTTTTGGGCAGTAAAATGAATAAAGTTGCTATAAACGTTCACATGCAGACTCCTGCTTGGATATAACTTTTCAACTCAGTTGGGTGTAAGTACTTAAGTACGTAGGAGCACAATTGCTGGATCATATGATAAGATTATGTTTAACTTTGTAAGAAACTGTCAAACTGTCTTTGGAAGTGGTTTTATCGATTTTGCTTTCCCACCAGCAATGGATAAAAGAGTTCCTGTTGATTAACATCTTTGCTAGAATTTGATGTTGTCAGTGTTAATGGATTTTAGCCAATCTGATAGGTGTGTAGTTATATTTCATTGTTGTATGTAGCAATTTCCTAATGACATGTAATATTGAGCATCATTTCATATCCTTATTTGCCATTTGTATATCTTCTATGGTTAAGTCTGTATATATATATATATATATATATTTAATTTAAATGAAAAGCGCTAATACTTTTATAAGCTAAAACTTTTATTTTCATTTATTATTTTCATTATTATTAAGAGTGTAAATATTAACACAAATTTGAAGCTGATTATTTTGCATCATGATGTTGGTACAAATTAATTTTTTGTTTCTGTACTATGCAAATACTTTTCTTGTTACTATTTAAGTGGAAACTATTTTACTAAGAGTACTTATTTCTAATTCCTACCGCCCGCCTCCCAGGCTCCC
Source organism: Cabassous unicinctus (assembly GCA_029593785.1). Lineage (NCBI taxonomy): Eukaryota > Metazoa > Chordata > Mammalia > Cingulata > Chlamyphoridae > Cabassous > Cabassous unicinctus. The sequence continues at coordinate 9,095 of JAQZBX010043222.1, read as the reverse complement.
TCCCTGGTCTGTTTGCTCCTTGTTTGCACTCCTTGTCTGCTCGTTGTTTTTTTTTGTTTGTTTGTTTGTTTTGCTCATTGTCTGCTCGTTTTCCATTTGTTATCTGTTTTGTTTTTTATGAGGCACTGAACCAGGGACCTCCCATGTGGGAGTTGGGGGCTCAACTGCTTGAGCCACATCTGTTCCCTGTTCTTTTTTTGTTTTTGCTCATTGTCTTGATTGTTGTCTTGCTTGTTGCTTTTTTTTTCCTCATTTGTTTGTTGATTTTGCTTGTCTGCTTGTTTTTTGGGTTTTTTTTTCCTTTTCTTTTCTTTTCTTTTCTTTTCTTTTCTTTTCTTTTCTTTTCTTTTGTGTATGTCTGCTGTTGTTTGTCTTTAGGAGGCACTGGGAACCAAACCCGGGACCTTCCGTGTGGTAGGCCAGTGTTCAACTGCTTGAGCCATAGCCGCTCCCCACTAATTTCCTTTTGTCTTAATTCCTATACAGTGTGATCTTGGGGAATTCACTAGGTCTTTCTGGGTCTGTTTTCTTTAGTATCATTTTATATTACTATGGTTTTATAATTTATCGTGTAATGCAACCCCTTAATAGTTGTAACTGTAATACATAGCTCCTTGGTTTTTTTTTTTTTTAAAGATTTATTTATTTTATTTATTTATCCCCCCCTTGCTGCTTGTGCTGCTGTGTCCATTCGCTGCATGTCTTCTCTGTGTCTGCTTATCTCCCCCTTGCTGTGAGGTCTTGCTGCATCGGCCCACGGCGCCGCGTGAGCCGGCCTGCCCTCACAAGGAGGCCCTGGGAAGCGAACCCGGGGCCTCTCATATGGTAAACGGGGGCTCTAGCCACTGAGCCACACCCGCTTCCCTACATAGCTCCTTGTAAAAGACTGTTAGAACATCCGCTACCCTAATTGCTTAAACTTTTTTTTCCTCAACCTTTTTATTTACTAATAATTTCAAACTAACAGAACAGTTGCAAAATAATTCAAAATCCATACAGAGAATTCTGACATACTCCCCTCACCCCCACCCCTAGATACCCACATCTACCAGTTGTTGTGTTTTTTTTTGACATTTTGCCACATTTGCTGTTTATTCTATTATTTCATCTATTTATCCATTTTCTAAACCTTTGAAGGTAGGTTGTTACATACATCGTGCTCCTTGAATATATAATCCTTCCAAGTACATTTCCTGTGAACAAGGGTTTTCAGATGTTAACCACATTAAATCGTTATCAAGTTCATGCATTTTAACACTGATATAAAGCTTGCGGTCTATATTCCAATTTTTTTCATATATCACAATAATGTCCTTTTCTTATCCATTGTTAGATCTAGTCCAGATGGCATTTACTTGTCACTGTCACTTTTTAAATTTATTTAATTTACTTATTTATTCTCCCCACCGCCACCACCACCAATTGTCTGCTCTCTGTGTCCATTTGCTGTGTGTTCTTCTGTGTCTGTTTTTCTTCTCTTTAGGTGGGACCAGGAACCGATCCTGGGACCTTCCGGAGTGGGAGAGAGGTGCTCATTCTCTTGCACCACCTCAGCTCCCTGGTCTACTACGTCTCTTATTGTCTCTCCTCTGTCTCTCTTCTTGTTGCGTCATCTTGCTGTACCAGCTCTGCGCGTGGGTCAGCACTCCGCGTGGGCCAGCTTGCTTTCACCAGGAGATCCCAGGAATTTGATCCCTGGACCTCCTATATAGTAGACGGGAACCTAATTGCTTGAGCCACATCCGCTTCCCTTTCACTGTCTCTTTAGTTGCTTTTTTAAAAAAAATTTATTGTAGAATAATAGGAACAACATAAGCTTTCCCAACTCCGCCACTCCCAAGCATACCATTCAGTGGTATTACTCAAATTCACAGTGTTATGATGTCCTCACCACATTACCAGGACCATTTCTGATGTTAGTAATTTGTGTCTTCTCTTTTTTTTTTCTTGGTTAGCCTGGCTCTATTCTTCTTACTTCTTACTGTTTTAGGTTTATATTACTCTTCTTTTTCTAATTTCCTAAGGCAGAAGTTAGATAATTGATTTAAGGTCTTTTCTAATATATGAATTAAATGCTATAAATTTCTCTCTAAGCACTGATTTTGCTGGATCCTACAAATTTTTGATAAGCTGTATTTCATTTTCATCTAGTTCAAAATATATTTTTAATTTCTCTTGAGACTTCTTTTTTTGACCCATGTGTTAGAGTGTGTTTGATCTACAAATATTTGAGGAGTTGCCAACTATATTTCTGTTAATTCTAATTTAATTCCATGTGTTTCTTGTTCTGAAGTTTCCTTTGTCTGAAATTAATGTAGCTACACCAGCTTTCTTTGATTAGCTATAGCATGGTATATGTAAGCTAGGTCTTGTTTTTATCTACACTGTCCTCTTTTTAAAAATTATTTTTAAATGTAAAATATACATAACATAAAAATCATTTTAACCATTTTAACTGGATAATTCTTTGGCATTAAGTACATTGATAGTACTGACATTAAGTACATAACTGCTACCTATTTCTAGACAATTTTCATCATCCCAAACCAAAACTCATTCATTTAGCAATAACTCCCCATTCTCCTCTACTTCCTCCCCTGCTAACCAATTCTGCTTTCTGTTTCTATGAATGTGCTTATTCTAAGTATTCACAAAAGAGAAGTCATTCAGTATTTGACCTTTTGTATCTGGCTTGTTTCATTCAACATGATCTCGTCAGGGTTCACCCATGTTGTAGCATGTACCAGCACTTCACTTCTTTTTACAGCTGAATAATATCCCATTGTATGGATAAACCACTTTTAGTTTTTCCATTCATTTGTTGATGGACGCCTGGATTGCTTCTACCTTTTGCCTATTGTGAATAATGCTGCTTTCAATTCTTCTGGTTATATACCCAGGAGTGGGACTTGCTGGGTCTGGCTTACTTTTCCACAGTGGCTGCACCATTTTATGTTCCCTCCAACAATGTATGAGGGTTCCTATTATCTCTGCTTCCTTGCCAACTCTTGTTATTTTCAGTTTTTTGAAAAATAATAGCCATCCTTAAGTGTCATTTCATTGTAGTTTTAACTGGCATTTCTTTAATGGTTAATGTGCAGTTATTGGCCATTTTGAATATCTTCCTTGGAGAAATGTCTATTCAAATCCTTGACCCAATTTCTTTTTAACAAACCAATTTTATTGATCCATATTAATAAAGCAGAAATCCATCCGAAATATACAGTCAGTGGTATTTGGTATAATCATATAGTTGTGCATTCGTCACTTCAAGTATATCTTTTTTTAAATAGGATTTTTTTAAAAATTATTTATTTATTTCTCCCCACCCCTTGTTTGCACTTGCTGTGTCTGTTGTCTTCCTTGTTTCTTTAGGAGGCTCCAGGAACTGAACCTAGGACCTCTGATGTGGGAGGGAGGCAGCTAATCGCTTGAATCGCTTGAGCCACTTGTGTTCCCTGCTTTGTTGTGTCTCTCATTACGTTTTTTTTTTCTTCTTCTTCTTATGTCTCTTCTTGCATCATCTTGTTGTGTCAGCTTGCTGTGCCTGCCCATCACACCAGCTCGCTGTCTTCTTTAGGAGGCATGGGAACCCGAATCACATACCTCCCTTGTGGTCAGCAGGAGCTCAATCGCTTGAGCTACATCCACTTCCCTATTTTTTTTTTTTTTTTTTTAAGCATACAGTTCATCCAAAGTGTACAGTCATTGCTTTGGTATAATCACATAGTTGTGTATTCATCCCTTTGATCATTATTAGAGCAATTTCATTATTTCAGTAATAATAAAACAGACAAACAGGAAAATTCTTCACCTCTCAGTCTCTCTCTGTTTCCCCTGCTGTACATAGCTGCTACTTCTGGCTATTCTTACACATTATTTAATTTATTTATTAAGCAGTTTTATTGAGATATATTCACATACCATACAATCTATCTAAAGTGTGTAATCCGTGGCTTTTAGTATAATCACAACGTTGTGCATTTATCATCAAAAAATTTTTTTAAATTATTACTCTAAAAACAAAAACTTAACACCCCTTAGCATGCCTTCCCTAGCAAATCAAATTTCCTCTTTATAAATTGATTTATATTTACATTTTTAAAAATTTTTATTTCTTTTTATATTTACATTTTATGTAAATGGAATCATGTAATATGTTACACAATATATTTAGTATATAGCAGCACATTCATGCAGTATTTGTCCTTTTGTTGAGTCTGGCTTGCTTCCTCAACATAATGTCTTCCAGTTTCATCTATGTTGTCATATGCTTTATAACTTAATTTCTTGTTACAGCTGCAAAATATTCCATCGTGTGAATATACCACAGTTTATCCATTCATCAGGTGATGGATACCTGAATTGTTTCCAGCTATTGGCAATCATGAATAATGCTGCTGTGAACATCAGTGTGCAGATGTCTTTTCATGTCACTGCTCTCAGTTCTTCTGGGTTTATACCCAGTAGTGGTATTGCAGAGTCACATGACATATCTATATTCAGCTTCTTTAGGAATTGCCAAACAGACCTCCACAGTAGTGGTACCATTCTGCATTTTTCCTGTCTCTTCACATCCTCTCCAACACTTGAAGTTCTGTCTTTTTAATTCTGATAGGTGTGAAATGATATCTCATTGTAACTTTGATTTGCATTTCCCTAATCATTAGTGATGTTGAACATTTTTTTCATGTGTTTTTTTGCCATTTGTATTTCTTCTTTGGACAAACCTCAATTCAAGGTTTTGCTCATTTTTTAATTGGGTTGTCTTTTTATTGTTGAATTGTAACATCTCTTTATATATGATGGATATTAAACCCTTATTGGACATGTGATTTCCAAATATTTTCCTCCACTGAATCGGCTGCATTTTCACCCTTTTGACAAAGTCCTGTGAGGTGCAAAAGTATTTGATTTTTGAGGAGGTCCCATTTATCTATGTTTCCATTTGTTGCATGTGCTTTGGGTATAAGGTCCAAGAGACTACCACCTACCACAATGTCTTTAAGATGTTTCCTTACATTTTCTTCTAGTAATTTTAGGGTCCTGGCTTTTATATTTAGGTCTTTGGTCCATTTTGAGTTGACTCTTATATAGGGAGTGAGATAGGAGTCCTCTTTCTTTTTATTATAGATACCCAGTTCTCCCAGCACCATTTGTTGAAGAGACTGTTTTGTCCCGTTGACATGGACTTGGTAGGTTTGTCAAAAACCTCTTGACTATAGAGGTGCGGGGTTATTTCTGGACTCTAAATTCTATTCCACTGATTAGTGTGTCTATCTTTATGCCAATACCATGCTATTCTGACCACTGTAGCTTTGTAGTATGTTTCAAAGTCAGACAGTGAAATTCCTCCCATGTTACTCTTCTTTTTTAGAATACTTTTGGCTATTTGGGTGCAATTTCCTTTCCAAATAAATTTGGTAATTGCCTTTTCTATTTCTGTAAAGTAGACTGTTGGAATTTTGATTGGTATTGCACTGAATCTGTAAAGCAGTTTGTGTAGGATTGAGATCTTCATGATATTTAGTCCTCCAATCCATGAACTGGAATGTCTTTCCATTTGTTTACGTCTTCATTGATTTCTTTTAGCATTGTTTTGTAGCTTTCTGCATATAGTTCCTGTACTTCTTTGGTTATATTGATTCCTAGGTATTTGAGTCTTTTTGTTGCTATTGTAAATGGAGTATTTTCCCTGATTTCCTCCTCAGGTTGTTCAGTACTAGTGTACAGAAACATTACTGATTTTTGCTTGTTGATCTTGTATCCTGCCACTTTGCTGAACTCATTTATTAGCTCAAGTAGCTTAGTTGTAGACATTGCAGAATTTTCTAAATATGGGATCATGTCATCTGTGAGTAGCAAGAATTTTACTTCCTCTTTTCCTATTTGAATGCCTTTTTTTTCTTGTCTAATTGCTCTGACTAGAATTTCTTGCACAATATGGAATAACACTGGTGACAGTGGGCATCCTTGTCTTGTTCCTGATCTTAGAGGGAAAGCTTTCAACCTTTCCCTATTGAGTAAAATATTGACTCTGGCTTTTTCATTTATGCCCTTTATCATATTGAGGAAGTTTCCTTCTAGTCCTATCTTTAAAAGTGTTTTTTATCAAGAAAAAATGCTGGATTTTGCCTAATGACTTTTCTAAATCAATTGAGATGATCATGTGGGTTTTTTACCTTCAATTTGTTAATTTTTTCATTTGTATTTAGGATTTACCGGGGACTTCAATGGGACCTCATATATGGGAAGCAGACTCTCAACCACTTGAGCTGCATCTGCTCCCCAATTTGTTAATGTGGTGTATTATGTTAATTGATTTTCTTATGTTGAACTACCCTTGCATACTAGGAATAAATCCTACTCCGTCATGATGTATAAGTCTTTTGATATGCTGTTGGATTCAGTTTGCAAATATTTTGTTGAGAATTTTTGCATCTATGTTCATTAGAGAGGTTGGTCTGTAATTTTCTTTGCTTTTAGTGTCTTTATCTGGCTTTGGTATTAGGATAATGTTGTTTCTTAAAATGTGTTGGGTAATTTTCCCTCCGTTTAATTTTTTGGAAGAGTTTCAATAGGATTGGTGTTAATTCTTTTCAAAATGCTTGGTAGAATCGACCTGTGAAGCCATCTGGTCCTGGAATTTTTCTTTCTTGGGAGATTTTTGATGACTGATTCAATTTCTTTAAATGAGATTGGTTTGTTAAGTTCTTGTATTTTTTGTAGCAACAGTTAGGTTGTTTGTGCATTTCTAGAAATTTGTCCATTTCATCTAGGTTTTTTAGTTTTTTGGCATATAGTTTCTCATAATATCCTTGTGATCCTTTTTATTTCTGTGGGATCATTCATAACATATCCCCCCTTTCATTTCTGATTGTATTTATTTGAGTCTTCTCTTTATTGTTGTTGTTGTTGTTAGTCTAGCTTAGGGTTTTCAATTTTATTGATCTTCTCAAAGAATCAGTTTTTGGGTTTGTTGATTTTATGTTTTGTTTTTTGGTCTCAATTTCATTCATTTCTGCTCTAATCTTTATTATTTCTTTCATTCTGTTTAATTTGGTAATGGTTTGCTGTTCTTTTTCCAGCTTCTCCAGTTGTTTTGTTTTGATAGATCTTTGATTTTAGGTCTGTTTTCTTTTTTAATGTAGACATTTAGGGCTATAAGTTTCCCTCTCCACACTGCCTTTGCTGTATCATGTAAGGGTATCATGTAAGTTTTGATAAGTTGTTTCTCGTTTTCATTCGTCTCAATAAATTTACTAATTTCACTTACAATTTTTTTCTTTGACCCACTGATTGTTTAGGAGTGTGTTGTTGAGCCTCCACACATTTGTGATTTTACCTTTTCACTGTCTGTTTCATTCCATTATATTTTGAGAATGTGCTTTGTATAATTCACTCTTTTTATATGACCTAACATGTGGTGTATCCTGGAGAAAGATCTCTGAGCACTTGAGAAAAATATATAATCCTCTGAGTTTGGGTGCAATGTTCTGTATATGTATATGTAAATATTTATCATATTGTTCAAGTTCTCTGTTTCCTTGTTGATCTTCTGTTTAGTTTTATCTAATGTTAAGAGTGGTGTATTGAAATCTCCCAACTATTATTGTAGAGATGTCTGTTTCTCCCTTCAGTTTTGCCAGAGTTTTCTTCATGTATTTTTGGGCATCCTGTTTAGGTGCATAGATATTTATGACGGTTATTTCTTCTTGCTGGATTGTTCCTTTTATTAAAATACAATGGCCGTCTGTATCTCTCATAACATTTTTGCATTTAAAGTCTGTTTTGTCCGATATTAATATAGCTGTTCTTGCTCTTTTTTGGTTTCTGTTTGCATGAAGTATCTTTTTTCCAGCTTTGCATTTTCAGCTGGTTTGCATCCCTGGGTCTAAGGTGAGTCTCTTGTAGGCAGTATATGGATGGCTCATGTTTTGTTTTGTTTTTCCATTCTGTCAGCTTATATCTTTTGATTAGGGAGTTTAATCCATTCACATTCAATGTTATCACTGTAAATGCATTATTTGCTTCCACCACTTCATTCTTTGGTTTTTATATGTCATTTTATTTTTGCCTGTCTTTTTACTCTTTTGATTATCCTTTTGCTATTCTTTCTTCTAAACTCTCCTCCAAGCCTCTCTCTCCTGTCTTTTTCTTTCAGGCTCTAAACTTCCTTAAATATTTCCTGCAACGGTGGCTTCTTTTTTTCAAAGTCTCTTAGTTTCTGTTTGTTTGTGAATATTCTAAACTCATCTTTATATATGAAGGACAATTTTGCTGGATAAAGAATCTCGGCTGGCAGGTTTTTTTCCCCAGTATCCTAATTTTATCACACCACTGTCTTCTTGCCTCTATGGAGTCTTACTGGGTGTCCCTTGTATGTGATGGTTTGCTTCTCCCTAGCTGCTCTATCTTTGACATTTGACATTCTGAATAGTATGTGTCTTGGAGTAGATCTGTTCACATTTACTCTGATCAGGATATGCTGTGCTTCTTGGAAATGAAAGTTTGCTTTTTGTTTGTTTTTTTAGGAGGCACTGAGCATCAAACTCGGGACCTCAGAAGCAAGTGCTCAACTGCTTGAGCCACGTCCACTTCCTGCTTGTTGTGCCTCTCATTGTGTTTCCTTGTTGTGTCATCTTGTGGCATCATCTTTTTTTGTGTCACCTTGCCATGCCAGCCTGTCACATCAGCTCCCAATCTTGCTTGTCTTCTTTAGGAGGCACCGGGAACTGAACCTGGGACCTCCCATGTGGTAGGCGGGCGCCCAACTGCTTGAGCCACATCCGCTTCTCTTCTTATGTTTTTTTTTTTTTCCCCAAAGATTTATTTTATTTATTTACTCCCCCCACCCTCATGGTTTTGCACTCGCTGTCTGCTCTCTTTGTCCATTTGTTGTGTGCTCTGTCTGCTTGTCTTCTCTTTAGGAGTCACTGGGAACCGAACCCAGGACCTCCCATGTGGTAGAAGGGAGCTCAATTGCTTGAGCCACGTCCTCTTTCCCCTCCTTGTGTTTTTGATCTGACCTATTGTTTCTTTCATTCCTATGAGCTCTATTACTTTTCTTTTTTTTTTCTTTTTTTTTTTTTTTT